>OMNZ01028710.1:0-20469 GCA_900303255.1 Lesueurigobius sanzi | reverse complement strand
ACAGTGAAGGTTGAGCCACTGTGCGCTGCAAAGTGAAAAGCAGCAGACTCAGGTTGGTTCTCCTCCCACCGGGCAAAGAAGAGGTTCAACTCCTCTGCTAGTGAGGCATCACCTCTCTGATGCCTCTCTTCAGATTAGATCGGGCTGTGCTGTATAGAGCCCTGTCACCTGACCTGAAGGCAACATCCCTTTCTCTGAGTAGCCGCTGCACGGCCCTGGTCATCCATGGCTTCCGATTGGGATAGACCCGAGTGTTTATTTCAACCGTGACGGTGTCTATGCAGTACTTGATATAACACATTACACTGTATGTGAACACCTCCAGGTCTGGATCTTCAAAGATCTGCCAATTTGTTCTTTCAAAACAGTCCTGCAGCTGCTGAGTGGCACCCTCAGGCCAAACTTTTACAGTCTTTATGCTGGAAGGGGCAGTCTTCCTGAGTGGAGCATAGGCCGGTATTAAAAACAAGGACACATGGTCAGACTGACCCAGATGTGGTAGTGGTCTTGACCTGTAGCTCAACTTGATGTTTGTATATACAGTACTTTGTCCAGTGTTCTTGTTCATCTTGTGGCACATTTTACATGCTGATAGGATTTAGGAAGCACTGTCTTTAAGTCCGCATGATTAAAGTCCCCTGCCAGGATGTGCACGGCATCAGGATATCTGCTCTGATGTTTACCAATGCTGTCATTTAAATGTCCAGTAGCCACAGCTGCATTTGTGTCAAATCAAATAACTAATGATAAAAATAATAATAATAAAAATAATAATACAAATTTTTGTTTTTTTCCAGGATTCTGAAGATAAATCAGTTACAGACAATGAGGTCATAGATGAAGGTGAAGAAGGTATTGCCTCATTTACAGAGCCTACTGTATATATGTTTTTATGTGACATCATTATGTGACACTTGCGGCTGTGTACACTGCATTCTCATTGATACGTCTCTTCAAAATGATGTCACTAGAAACTATGAATTTTACCTTTAACATGCTTATTTAGTTCTTGAATAAGAAGATTTCATCTGCATTTTTCTTTCTTCTAGTGGAGCAGTTTAACTTTAAAATCATCACAGACCCTGCAGACCTGATGAAATTTGTCCAACATCTCAAAGAAAGTAATAGAAAGGTCAGTCACTTATACATTTCCTTCAATTTGAAAAAGAAAAAGTCCTGTACTTTGTGTTTAATCAACTTTCAACTACACTGCCAGTCCTCAAAAAAGTAGCTACCCGCGAAGATGAAACTTTGATTATGGTACACATTTGCAGTAGCATTGTTTTGTTAAGCTCCTGCAGTATCACAAGTTGATTCCTATCCAGTTTTGCATGCACTGTATTGGCGATGAGAGAGTCGGACCACACTGCAAAGTCTTCTCAGAGATTCTCAAAATGTCTGCTCTCTGTGGTGCCCAGACCATGTGTGAAAAAGTTGTCTCATGCTCCCTGAATCACTTATTCACAAAATGAGCCTGATGAATCATGGCATTATCTTGGAATATGCCCAGAATGACTGAAAGAACCCATTGATCCTGGTCATTCAGTATATTCAAGAGCTAATCTTACTCATTGGGCACATAATGTCGATGAGAATGCAGTGATTATCCAATAGGCCACACTTATTTTGGGTCCGGCAGTGTAAATGACTTCATTTTCACTTCCCTTTTTATGTTTGTGTGTTTTAGAAAGCACAAAAGCAGCTGGAGAAGCAGAGAAGCTCCTCGGAGAAGCCCAGAGCGGAGGAGGACAGTGATGACGATGAACGATTACTGCAGGAGTTTGAGGAGGAGATGAACGACCTCTCCATACCCTCAGATAAAGTAGAGGAAATAAAAGACCAAATGCAGAAACAGTTCGATAACATTATAAATGAGGTGAGTGGGATTTTTGTTTTTGTTTACACTGATACTTACGGTAAAGTTTTGAATACCTGCTTCTGTTGTATAGATTTGTTACATAGAAGATGACTTTAGTGTTCTTACTATGGAGAAATTCACAGCAAATTCAAGAACTCAGGAGGCGTAGATAGTTGGGAAACTTTGCAGACAAAGAAGGAAGCACAAAATATATATATAGTAATATATAGAGAAAAAAAAATATTCTGGATGTTTACAGTGGAGGTGGTTGCTGAAATGAAATGGAAAGAATAAAATGAATATATTGTAGAAGAAAAAAACATTTTTTCCCCACTGTAGGCAGAGCAAGAAATGGAAACCGAGGGTCTTAAAGGGGAGTTCGACCGCTCGCAGGCGACACAGGCTTTAGAGACGACACTGGACAAACTCCTGGACCATTTAGAAGACAAAGAGGGACAGGAGCCAGAGCAGCAGCCACCAGCAGGCGGCATTCAGAGGGGCAGCGACCCTACACGAGGGAGCCCCAGCCTGGCACCCAAACATCCAGGTGAAACAACAACAAAAAAACACAACAAATATTTGAGATTTGAGTATTCACTGTCTCCGCCATCATGGTTCTCATCCATTCATAATACCATATGTCGTAACACCCTCCATCGCACTTGTTTTTGCAGTTGTATTAAATTTAACATCAGTTAAAACATTTACTGAATATCTATTTTTCATAAATTTATATTGCTTTTTATTACTTGTACTATTGTACATGTAACAAAATTATTTCCAATAGTTTTATTTGGCTTTTCCCTTTTATAATATCAAACTTATTCCATGAAATTTCAGCACTTCCAAAATGAGATGGTAAATTAGAAATATAGCATCTATTTTTACAGTATGATCATGTACAGTGGGGCACCCTGGATGAAAATGTCTATTGTGAATAAAGAAGCAAGGAGAAGATCAAATGAAAGTTTCATTTAGACCTCTGTTTTATTTTGTTTGTTTCCAAAATGCATCAGGCTTGTCTAAATGTTATTCTAAACTTTCGGATGTCACAGTAGAACCTTTTGGCCATAATGAGCAAAGGTACGTTTGAGGTAGAAAGGGCACCAGCTTTCATGAAAAGAACATCATCTCTAACTTAGGCAAAAATTCTTCAGTCTTCATCTGTACTCTGTAGTTGAAGTGTAGGCTTTATATACCCACAGCGTGCTCCAGACCTTCAGTAGCTGATGACGATCTTTGGAGTAAGATCGAAACGTCCTACACTTCAACTACAGAGTACAGATGAAGACTGAAGAATTTTTGCCTACGATGGACAACTCCTGTACCACTGAGAACCTACACAAATCATCTCTAACTGTTAGCATGATGGATGCAGTCCCATACTTTTGTGCTTGTTTTGCAGCTAGTGGCCCGGGGAACATTTAGTCACATTTAGAAGAATGAATTCACTTAATTTTCAATTATTATTAATTCTGGGTGAAAAAGCTGAAGTGAAAAGCTGATGGCAAAATCGATGATGGACGACCTCTTGAGGTGCAGTCTGAAGGTTTTCCCATGGCCTACACAGTCTCCTGACATAAACATCACTGAAATCTGTGGATAAACTTTCAAAGAACAGTTAGTTCAAGTCAGCCTAGAAACCTCTCAATTGTGGAAGACTTTTGTTATGAAAAATGGGCAAAAATCCCTCAAGTGTGGGCAGCTACAAAAGTACTATTGTACATGGAGTCTAACAAAATTTAGACTCCATTTACAATTGCATTACTATTGCAACAACACATCATCAGTGGGGTGTCTCCCTATCTCACGACGGTCTAGCTGTGAAACTTGCCAAAGTGGGAGCTACATGGTATTAACTCTGCAGGGTGTCCAACCCTTTGCTCAGGCCTTATTTCCTTTTAAAAATGTAAAGAATTTAAATAAAGTCTAATTTTACATGTTAAGGGAATGTCTCAACATCATGCCTGAAGTCATGAAGTTCATTTGATCTTCTCCTTGTTTCTTTATACACAATAAAAAAAATATTAGAATCATCCAGGGTGTCCAAACTTTTGCACGCCTTCATTCAGTCATTCATACAATAGGAAATTTAGACTAAAACAGAAAATTAAATCAGAGCCATAATCCATAAGTCCCTGCAATTTAACTGAATAAAATGTGATTTGAAAAGGAAACTCTTGTAAACTAAAAACCTGTAAATATTACTGGTGTTCTCGTAGTTTGGCGGTGACTTTTGGTGTCTTGTTTTTGTCTCGTCGCCCCAGACAACGCAGCAGAGGACCATGTTAAGATCAAAATTACTAAGTATAAGGCGGGCAGCAAGCCAGATGATGGAGAGGTCAAAGTGCAGGAGCTGGGAGAAGGGGACCCGCAGTGGAAGCACATTAAGGACGTGGTAAAAGAGCAGCTAGAAAAGGCAGGACTCAAGGCAGCAGGTACAGCAGCGGCCGCCTCTCCGTTTCTTTTCATCTTCTCGAATATACGTCGTCATGTCTTCTTCAAAGCTTTACTTGCGTGTCTTGAACCTAAAACTTCTCTCCATGCTTCTGTCAAGGTAAACTGCTCTGAAAAATATTGCCACTCGGACAACTGTCCTGCAGTTTCAATCTCTGTAACCTATTTTCAACTTACTTCATATTTGTCTGCCATAATGCAATTATAATGTTGGCCAAAATTGTTAAACCAAGACCTATGTTTTTTCCACAGTATCTTTTCATTTTTCAATTTCTTCCAAAAAATATTTCTAAACTTCAACGCGCACAAAATATTAAATGCACACAATACATTTTGTCTTTTGCTTTTTGCTAGGGATTTTAGTATAGTACTGCTTGGTGAACCCAGAGCATCAATTTGACCTTTTCGTTAGTGCTATACCAATGGGATGGGGTTCTGGATATTTATTAAAGAGAAGAAATGAGGGAGGGCACCCTACTACCTGTTTTTAAACCAGAACACCCAAAGAATGTCTGCCACTGGGAGAACATGCAGACTCCCCACTGAAAAGCCACTAAAAATGCCATTAAAAATGCATTCTCAACATGGCCCCCTTTTATGTTTTTAATAAGTAAGAATAGTGTATGTAGGTGCCCTAAGCTTACCAATACCTTTATTCAGAGACAGTAATATACTTTCATTTCTATGAATAATTATTGTGTAAGTGCCATAATTGCCATGTTAGTGCACGTTTAGTAGTTAGTATTTCTGTCATTATATTTTTAGCATGCTCTTACTATACTCCTCTGTTCTGCACCATGTCTTTTCTTTTCCAATCATCTTTCTTCTTCACTCACAGTCTTGTCTGTCCCTTTCTTAGCCTATTCTTCTCTGTAGCAAGTTGAACATGTCTAACCTGTTGCCTTGTCTCTTTCTGTCATTGTTTCAGGTAAAATTGAGGTAAAAATCTTGACCCGTAAAAATGCAGACGAGGCGGGAGACCAGTGGCTGTCGGAGGAGGATACAAAGTCCTTCAGAGAGCTCCTCATAAACCTGCTGGTAACATGCTCATGTTCATTTTGACATTCAGTTCATACATATTGTATTGCTAATTACGTACTATAAGAATTATAGACCCGAGAATCACAGGCCAGTTAAAATATAAACTTGAAATCTGATTCCAAAATAAAACCTTTCATACAGTGGGTAAGAAAACAATAATCTGGCCTCACAGCTGGTATGTACATTAGCCATATCGACCAATATTCATCAAATTTATCAATTTGTAGTCCAATTATCCAATTAAAGGCCATTGTAGCCATGTAAAAATCTTAGAAACCAAGGCAATCCATCTTTCAATGTGGGAATGTCTTTCTTTCGCATTTCTCGACAGCTACCAACAAAACTCTCTTCAAATCTTTTTTTCAGGAAATGTATCTGACCTATTTGTTTATTAAATTGCTAACCACTGCGCCACTACTGCCCTAAAGGAGGTGCAAACTGGGTTCTTTTATGAAGTGATGGAATTTTATTGTAATTGTAGTTTTGTAACATATTACATAATCATTGAAATAACTGTAGCATAAACAACTTTAATTTTCCTTTTAACAGGCAGTAGTTTGTCAGGTTTGAGATGGATGTTACTTGTAGTTGCTAATCTAACTAATTTGTTCAGCATCTCTACTTTAATCTGTGCTTTTTGACCCAAAATCACTGCCTAAATCAGTTTGCTTGTGCTCAGTTTGCAAACATTTGGCTGTCATGCTTTTCTTTACACAGTAACTCAAGAGCATTGTGTGAGAAACCCTATAGTCTCTCTAAGCACCACAATCCCATTCACTCCGGAGAGGATATGCACATGATGGCATAACTCTCCGCGGTGATAGAAAATGTTAATGTTTAACTACAGTAAAATGCATATGGCCTTGTCTTGCCTATCATCATCGTGTATTGCTGTTGTACTGTGCATTTGAGAAGCCAGTGTTAAGTGTGTGTGCTTTGAGACTCCTGATACCGCTGACATTTACACTGAAACCTTTCTCTGATCCTGATCTGATACAGGAGTATACAAACATTTTTTTAATATGACATAAGGCTATTATCTATTCAACGCAGAATGAGCCCATCATATGGGGTCTATCCTATACCAGTTTAGAAATAAATATAAATGGACTCTCACTTTCACAATCTTAGACTGAATTCTAGAGCATCTGAGCTTTCAGCTGGAAAACTTGTACTAAGAGCATCTTACAGGCATTACCTTTTAAGAATAAGAAAATATAAGATGTTGTCATCACAAAAAGTTTTCTAAAAAATAATTGCCAGTTTAATTGATAACCAAAATAACCATTAGTTTCAGCCCTACAGTAAAGTATACTGCTTAGAGCAGATGAACAGATTTCTGACCTGCAATTGCATTGTTACTATAGAATCTTTGGATAAGTACTAATTTTTTAAATATTATATAACAAATATAGTGGGTCTGCAGCTCACGTTTGTTTCTGTTGAGTCTTGACCAATCATAGCTTTATCTAAAATTAGGGAATGGGGGGAAAAAAACATGCGAAGTTGGGATATCAGCTGAGTCTTGACAGTGTGCTATTGAAAGTGTTATTTGAGGGCTCCAGGACCTATTCTTTATGAACGTTTGTATACGTTTTATTTCACTTATCAACTTTTTTTTTCTTCTCTTTAGACAGGTGGCACAGAAGAGGTTTACAAAGAGCAGAAGAGGCAACAGGAGCTCGAGGATAACTACAGGTTTGTGTGGGGACAGTCCCAGGAGGAGAGTCAGGCTTCCACCAACTCTGACTCTGACGACATGGACATCTGAGCTCAAACAAGCCCGGCTCACTTCTGTATACTCCTGTGGAGAAGAAAGAGACTGAAATACTGCCTCAAATATGAAATGCTTTGTAATTGTTGCTATTAATAATTGTAATTTATAGTTTTCACAAGTTTTCTGACGGACACAACAAAGTACCTGTAATATTGAATAAACTACACATTTCCGCTCACCAATGTCATATGGTAACTTTGAGTAAGCAGCCTGGCCAGTCAGAGCTAGTAACTTTTTTATTTTACAGTTTATTTTTTAGAAATGGGTCTTTTATTGAATTTATGTTTCCGAATTATGTTTCAGATAATAATTAATACAGTACATGTATTCAAACAAAGGTATTGTTCTGGGAGCGATATCATCTATCAGACTGTAAAAATTCAGATCTATTTACAGTCCCACCCAGTCCCAGCCATGTTTTGCCTTTATTTGTTTTGCTGATGGGTCGTACAACAATGGATCAAGTGCATAAAGTGATTTAATACGTAGCTTCTCAGGTTTCTCACACACTGTGGTCGCCCATTGTTGCTTCTTGCTGGCTGTTATTCTGCGCCAGTGACCTGCTTAACCAGCAATGACAGTAACGCATTCATACAGACACAAAGAGAGCAAGGACACAACAACAGTGTACAGTGCAAGTAGAGGTGATTATACTGCCTCTAGGTTATTAGGGCTATTTAATTATTTGTAGTTGAATCATAAGCAAAATTATAATGGTTTTGTCATCTAAGAAAATCTTGCTAATAAATGCATGGGATTCTTGTATTAGTACTGCAGTTCATTTTCAGACTCCTCTCAAATCTTAATACTTCTTAATACTACTAAATTATTTTTTATTTGTATTTTTTTAATTTTTTTGTTGAATTGGAAATTATGAAAACTTACCTTGTGTGGTCTGACCCAACAGCAGAATAGCTCAAATGATGTTGATCCTGGTTCTAATAGAAAAGGGTCAGTTCTTCCTGCCATTAAAACTCATTGCAAATGTAGCCTGATTACATTGTGATGTACATTTCCATTTTAGGCCATATCTACTAGGGTCCAGACTGTGTATTATTGTGTCATTTGCAATGACTGGCCAGGCAGGAGCTCATATTTTTGCACATTCAAAATTATTGCTTGTGCGTCTCGCAAATGCAATACAGTAATGGGTCTTTAATTAGGCATCTTTTCTATGTGTTTGCTGTATTTGTACTTATTCTTAATGCAGCTACTCATTTTGGGAGTAGGTTTTGAAGACTTGAAGTGGCCAAGGGATTAACCATTTTGAAATGTCTGTACAGGGACTTATGTCTCTTTCCTAAAAAACTAGCAGAGGCCATTTTTTCTAAAAATCATCCATCTTTTCTTTTTTTTAATTCTTCCTTCTAGTTCTTTCACAAAATCTCCAGGAAACGAATGTTTTGACCAAACACTAATATCATTTATTAAAGTAAGCACAGTTGTACAATCATAATTCTTATGTTGAAAGTGACTAGCTTTGTGTACTTGTACGAGTAGAGGTTGTTTGCTTTGTAATTCAAAGTTCATACATTTATGAAAACATTGAGCGTTGCAATGTAAATCTGCCACACAGATTTTTTTAATTTTTAATTGTGTGGGACATGTGTTCGAAAGTTTTTTTTTCATAAAATGGAAAAAAAAAAATCTGAGAAGATATTTGACTGCCTTTTATTTTGAAATATCGTAACGGAAGTGGTTGCTAAAAAGGAAAGCGGTAGCGTGAAACAAGTTACGCATACTTTTTACAGCGCTGTTTATTTTTTTTATTGTTTTGTGTAAACTATTTTATTTGATCATGATCTTTAGACTTACATACATTGCCGGTAAATCCGATTTTAGACGCTGTGAGATGGTTGCATCTATTCAAGATAGCAGAGGCTAAGTTTATGTTAGCACCGGGCAACCACATAACGGGAAAGCTAGTTAGCCAGTCCCAGCTGTGCAAACACGGTGTTAGGCCAAGAGAAGGGATATAATTTATTATACGTGTTGGAAGGTACCCCGTTACTCATTTTACTACTGATGCCGTTTATTTGCAAGCGCTGTGCTGTTAATTAGCTAACCATGACCCAACCAAATTTGTGGCATATATCCTCTATCGTGTACGAGTGTGTTTAGGAAGGAAGGACGTGCTGCGAGATGGGGCCAGTGACCAGGCTGGTAAGTAGAGTATAAACCACACCTTTTTGATGGGAGTGACAAGTTTTTTTTTTTTTTTTTCTCAGGTGTCGTTGCTTGTCATTTTTCGTCAGCGTTGCAAAGAGAGTAGTTGGGATTAGGATCTGGAAGCAATAGCTGTAGAGACTGGGCCCTACTTGCTTGCACCCAATGAATATAGCTTGTTTTCTCGCTTTTTCCACAGCACCTGTCAAGCTGAAGGACTGACAGAGCCCCGTGAGAGAAAAAAACACCGAGGGGAGAGAGAGAGAAAGCATGAAGGCGCTGGGCTCTCGGTTTTCCTTTTACGCAGGGTTTGTGGTGGGAACTTTCACCCTGTACGTGTTCCTGCGGCAGGTCTGGTACGAAAGGACTGTCTCTGTTCAATCAAGCAACTACGACAAGATCCACGATTATCAACTTCGCTTAGAGCAGGACAGGAAAGTATGGAAGAAGGATCGGTCAGCCCTATTCAACCTGGAGCACCCACACCACAAAGGTATGTAAAACTTATTTCAGTCACTTGAAGTAAGCATAGTCTCATCTCATAAAATATTTGACCTTAAATACCACCAGGGCAAATACTAAAATTCTTAGACAGACTTTATTGATCCACAAGGGAAATTGCGTTGTCACAGTAGCTCAAATAGTCATCTTAAAATAAATAATAACAACAAAATAATAAAATGTGAATAAAGAATAAGAATATAGGTGCTCTGCATATACATATCTGGGAAGATGTACACATTTACAGGTATAAGGATTTTAAAATGGCTGTAAATTTGACTAAACATAGTCATAGTAGTGTCAAAACCAGAAAAAACACTTAAATTGAATGCATGACAAAACTATAAATGGAAATAAATACAAGTCTAAATTTCTACATGATTCTTCCAAATGAAGTGCAACCACCGCTTGACAATCCCTGGCTTACTTAGTGCTAGTTAATTAAATAGTTGTAAGAGCAGTAATAATTGTAGTAGTTGCTGTGTTGATGCTAGTAGAAGTAGAAGTAGAGTCAAAGAAAGAAAGTGTATTATTATAAGCCTATTAGCAGCTGTGTTTCAGTAGTAGTAGATCTATCTTCATTAAAGTTCTTCATTCTTACCGCTTTAAATACTGTATAAAGTTAGAGACACCAGCGTCAATAGTTTTCTACTCGTCCATTACTCTGAACAGTTGTTGCATCCTAAATGATCATTCAATTTAATTTTATTCGTATAGCCCAAAATCGCCTCGCAGGTCTTCACAACATTCACATGGGTATCAAAGTTATGTCACTAGTATAGCAACCACAGTGTCTTTCGTCCACTTATTTGTTTTTCTCTTTGGTTGTGTGACACCGGCTTTGCATACAGCCCAACTTTAAGCAAACAGTCCAAGGCAAATGCCAAAGGCTGTCTTAGCACATGGAGTGACATTTGAAAAACCACAGTAGGCCTGTGTTGTTTTTGTGTCATCCTTGTCCCTTAAGTAAATACTCCAAGCAAAAAGAGCAGTTGGTTAGTAGTGAAAGTATTAGTTGTAGTACTAGCAGCTGTAGCAAAAGTAAGTTATTAATTAATTGTTTTCAAAGTTGTAAGTAATTTGTAGCTGTTACAATTTTTTTTTTTTTAACTGCTAAATTTACACTATTGTTTACTTTGACTTACTATACTCTTGTAACACATTACTCTCATAAATACACACTTTGAGTACTTCTTCCCACTCTAGTAAGTAAGTCAAGGGTAGCTTTCAATTGATCTCACTTTCAGTCTTTCATTTGTTTATAAATTTATTAGGGCTGAAAAAACTGATTATTATGTAGTTGTCAACTATTTTAGTAATTGATTCATCGTTTCTGGGAGATACAGACTCCGACAGAGCAAGAATCGCATCAAAATTTGGTATTTTTTTGTGAAAAAACTATGTAGTCTCTCAAGGCATTGGTTATCGTAAGTTTTTTCTTTCCATGCACCTTTTGCCGCCAACCGATTAATCGTAAAAAATAATTGTCGGCCAATTAATCGATGACCTAAATAATCGTTAGTGACAGCCCTGAAATGTATATTTTGAACGGTAGCGCGGCGGTTAGCGCTTGTGCTTCACAGCAAGAAGGGTTAGATCCCCCGGCTTGACCGAGCCTTTCTGTGTGGAGTTTTGACAGAAATAAAAGTCAAATGAATATAAATGAAATGAAGGAGTTTAAAAACAAGTAGTAACAGAAGAAAGGCCAGTAACAATTTGTATCGTTGACCTGGAGAGCCCTCTGCAGAAAGTTCATCCATACAGTAGCTTAGTTTTGTAGACCTTCTAACTCTTGTTTTGCTCTTTCAGGTGAGGACAGTGGAATGGCGGACGAGCTCTATAAGAAGGTGCGTATCTTGTGTTGGGTGATGACCGGCCCAAGCAACCTGGAGAAAAAGGCACGTCACGTCAAAGTCACCTGGAGTCGCCACTGTAACATTGTAGTTTTCATGAGCTCCGTGGACGACCCCGATTTCCCAACGGTGGGTCTGGGCACCAAAGAAGGACGCGACCAACTTTACTGGAAAACCATCCGCGCTTTTCACTATGCTTACGAACACCACGCCCACGAGGCCGACTGGTTTTTAAAGGCCGATGATGACACTTATGTCATCGTGGACAACCTTCGATGGGTTCTGGCCAATCACTCAGCAGAGGAGCCCATTTATTTTGGTAGACGATTTAAGCCCTATACAAAACAGGGGTACATGAGCGGCGGCGCGGGGTACGTCCTGAGCAAAGAGGCGCTAAGGAGGTTTGTTGAGGGGTTTAAGAGTAAAACGTGCACACACACTACCTCGGTGGAGGATCTGGCAATGGGACAGTGCATGGAGAAAGTGGGGGTGATCGCGGGAGACTCAAGAGACTCAACTCTAAGGGAGACTTTTCATCCGTTTGTGCCCGAACAACATCTCACGGCCAAGTTCCCCAAGAGTTTCTGGTACTGGAGCTACTGCTACTACCCCATCTCTGAGGTAAGATCTACTCGTAATAAATGGCATTGTTCTAGACTATTGTGGCCCCCCATACTCTAATTTACCCCCCCATCATAGTCTAAAAATAAGATGCACAATAAATAGAGAAAAGGACATTTTTTGCTTTTTAAATGATAAGACATAGAAAATTGTACTGTATTGATCAATGTAAATTCTTTGATAATAAGATAATAGCATTACCATTACTATCACTTGTGCCCCATAGACAAGGAGTCTGTCGGAAACCTTGTTCTTATTTATTGATGTGCTTTTTATTATATGTTTAGATATGACGTCATGTATATTAACTCCAGCTGAGAAAAGAGCCAAGTACACACCCTAATTGTAATGCTCGAAGAATACAGCTGACCTGATGTGTTACACATTACGCATATAAAAGATAAAATGAACATTGCAATGTTGACCTTTTCACTTTTGTTGAACTGTTTCAGTTAAGAAACTAAATTATTCTAGTGTCTGTAGCACTTTTTAACAATATGACTGAAAAAGACCAGGCTTATCTCTGTATTTGTGTTGGACTTTTCCTAAATGCCAACATCCTTGAAAAGCACATGATTGGAGCTTGCAGCTACAGGTTTGACTCACTCACTGTCAATGCTGCATCCTATTTCACATATTTTTCAGTATGAATAAAATGTGAACTCTAGCCTTCAAACATCGCATGCATATGATGAACATATTTATAGAGAGATCTTTATGTTTTGAATAAAAAACCTCATACAATTTGGTGATAATTACCATTTTATCAGCACTTTATTTTCTGTCATGTGACCCCTGTGGACTTCCTGAAGCCTGTTCCTTGTAAAACCTACATTGCAGTATGTGATGGTGATGCGTCAGCGTAAGGGATTGGGAAGTTGTAAAGTTGTGGTAAAACAATTGCCACTTCAGTTCAGCAGATTGATTTAATACACAATAGTTTATTAGACATTACCTCCCATACTACCACTCACCGTATTTCATAATCTGGAAATTACTTACATTTTGTTACTACAGCTGTCTCATCTGCTGGTGTCATTTTTAGTTGGATGGATTTCTTATCATTTACTTAAGTTCCTTCCTGAACACTTCTTTGTAACTTATTTTTTACTACTGCGAGTTTAGCTTCAGGCATTTTATGAATGCACTAGGGATTAACTCTACTACTAGGGAACTCTACTACATCTATACAATGACAAAACTTTTAAATAAATTAAAGCAGTGGTTCTCTGTTGTATGTGTGCCTCTTTTCAGGTGAAACTAGGTATTTTAGACCTAGTTTCATCTGGATTTGATATTTATTTACACAGGCCTGGTGATACTTGGGAGATCAAATATTTTATGAGGTGCAGGTACTTCTAAAAAGTTTGAGAACAACTGCATTAGAAGATACAAAAGTGGAAAAAACATGAATGTATGAATTTGTCTCTAAATTAAACCCATGTCAAGAGCTCCAGAGGAGAGTGCCACAAGAAGCAATTTGCATACCACCAGCTCCAGACCTTGTAACCAAGCCCTGGGGGGAATCCTCTAAAAGTCTAATCTTTGTAATTTAGAAATATCTTTCCTTTACATCTCTTGTTGCAACTTTTGTTCTTCAGGGTCCAAACTGCTGCTCGGACATCTCCGTCTCCTTCCACTACGTCGATTCCAATCTCATGTACTTAATGGAGTATTACACCTACCACCTGCGTGCCTTTGGATACAAGTACCGATACCAGCCCCCCGTCCCATCGGGGTACAAGCTCCTGGACTCTGCTCTCAACCCTGCTGCCGCCGCGGACCAACTGCCAGACCAAGTCCCAGACAAGAAAACAGTCCAGGACGGTTCGAACAAGGACCAGTCAGCAGAAGCGGCGCAGAGTCAGGACCATTGATTTAAAATACTGATTGAAACTGAAGGATTTTTTATTTTTGTTTTAAATGTGGAGTTCAACCTTGCGTTATATCTAAGACTGTCCATTTCTTTGATAAGGATTCAAGGGTCTCTGCTGAACATATGAAGATTTCAGATAAGTATACTGCAAGAGACTCTTTTGACCTTGTTGTTTTTAAGTTCATTTTATCATAAGAAATGTTCTGTCAGTTCATTTCCCACACAAGGTGCACGTCAATAAGTTATAATGGAAAAGTTCATCATCAAAATCTTAGAGTCTATATATTTTAAATGGAACTGTTTTGAATTATTCTGTAATATATATTTTGGGAGGGGTTTATGGTTTTAACTGAAATAGCTTCTGAAACATAAAAGTAAATGCTTAATACAGCACTTCTTATCTTCAAATGTAAAGTGGATTACATGTACAAAAACAATTATCATTCCTTTATTTCTGTATGGATGCAGAATGTGCTCTTACAAGTTGGGAAAAGGCACTGCAGTCATGGCTGGCTTGCCTTGAACTGGAGACGAACACTTTTTTAACTCAATATATATTTGGACAATGACATACTATACCCTCGTTTCAGAATTCAGACACTGAGCTTTAGCTAATGGGATTGGTATTTAGATCAGATTCCTTCGTCCTTTTGATTGAATCTGGCAACCTTAAGTGTGTGGTTTGGCTCGTTTGACTTTCTGATGGGGTAATCAGCTTGTGACCGTGATCCTGTAAGATATTGTTTTAACTGTGAAGAAATCAACCTAATGATGATTTATCTGTAAATCAGTATATTTCTGGGGACACAGATAGGTCATGTTAATGCAATACATTAAATTACTAAAATAATGCTTTTCAGCCAAATTCTAATTTATTGACATGTGCCTGCCCTGAGTATGTTTATGCCTAAATGTAATGTTTTATCACATCAACATTTATTAGGAAAATTTCTGCTTTTCTTTTGTCACTTTAACCAAACCACAGTGGGATGACCCTACACCGCAGTGTTTCCCTCCAAACCTGGTGTATGTATTGAAAAAAGAGGCTTTTAAGAGAGGCTTTTTTTAAATTCTGGGTTCAATAAGACAGAAAATATTGTGCCTCAGAGCTGAAGCTGACAAACAGCTGTTGTGAAACGCGGGGCCACCCCATAGTTGCATTGGACTCTAGTCTGTGACCATGTCTGTTGACAATGCAGTTTCAGTTTAGCCTCTTGTGTTTCCTGTCCGTCTGCTTCCAGTCCATCAGGAGTCATTTATTATGTGCTATCTTCAGTGCATTTTTACATTCTTAACCGTTAATTGAGCTCATTGGCCCTGTAAATCTCTATATTTTCTGGTAATGTATTGAGTTTATTATTATTCATCCATTGTTCAATGGATTTTACTTGCTTCTACACCATATCTACAATGTTTTATTTCTTTTATCTTTTTGTGAGAAAATCATCTCTTCTCTTTTAAATGCATTTTCTCCCAATATGATTCTTATTATGTCCACTCGCCGAGGTTACGTTCATCACTTTAGTTATACAAGTGTCAATATTTATCTGGCACGCATCTCGCTTGCTCCCAAACTTGGCAAACGCTGCGTCTTTTTTGCTTTGTCTGTGAACTATTTGACTAAACGTCCATCTCATATTTGCCATTCTTAACACAATCTAAACCTAGGGATGTAGATGCGATGACTGGAACCGGCTTTTATGTCTGTGCAGTCGACCACAATCCTCCTAAATGATTAACAGTTATACAGCACAGGCCAAACGTTTGGACACTTTCTCATTCAATGTGTTTTCTTTATTTTCATGACTATTTACATTGTAGATCCTCACTGAAGGCATCAAAACTATGAATGAATACATGTAGAGTTATGTACTTAACAAAAAAAGGTGAAATAACTGAAAACATGTTTTATATTGTACTTTCTTCAAAATAGCCACCCTTTGCTCTGATTACTGCTTTGCACACTCTTTGCATTCTCTCGATGAGCTTCAAGAAGTAGTCACCTGAAATGGTTAAGTACATAACTCCACATGTATTCATTCATAGTTTTGATGCCTTCAGTGAGGATCTACAATGTAAATAGTCATGAAAATAAAGAAAAACACATTGAATGAGAAGGTGTGTCCAAACTTTTTTTTTTTTTCTTTTTTTTACCTGTACTGTATATATACACTAGGCGCAAGGTTTAAAATGACTGGTCTGGTGGTGACAATGAAGTAAAGAAAACGGCTTCCAATTTCCATTATACAAACTAAACTAAATAAACTAGAGAAATTAAGATGAAGGCACTTGAACATCTGCCAAGTCCTTTTTTCTACCTTGCAATGCGAAAAATATACCCAAACTCGTATATAAAAAAAAAAAAAACCTAAACAAATAAATTTCTTTCTGTTGGCCATAATAAAAAACTTAAACTAGTAAATTATTCTTATGAATAAAATGCATATCTTGCACAGTTAAGTCCACAATAAACCATTTTTCATTAAGTGCATTTTTCTTCTCTACCCTTTCCGGGGACTGGTTCTCCAAAGAAAAATAATAGTCAATAATTTATGCTTTTCCATTAGATCTTGGCTTTTTTCTTGAACACAAATTGCACACCTCTATTGCTTTACTTTGCCCTTTCATCCCATTGTGGTTTCCAACAGAGTATAAAGAGTGAGGCAGTAATTGTTTTTTACTGGTCAGAAAACCTACGGGTGCATCCTTTTCAAAGCCTCCTGCATCCTCTGCTGTAAAGCTCCCCCACAGAGGAGAGGGAGCTCATTATTATTACATGTTTGTTGATTTTAACCTGTCCCAGGACTTTATATAATGCAGGTTTAATTGTAAGGTTTTGTCCTCTGCATTTAACCCATCTGTCAGTGTTTGGGGTCTTGTCTGTAATTCTATATCCAGAACCAAAAAGATCTGCAACCAAAAAATATAATTCAATAATTTTGACATTAAAAAGTCACACTAATTGATTAATTCACCAGGAGCTTTTGGAGCTTTGGTTTAGCCTAGATGAGCTAAGGCCTCTATTAACCTGAGAAATCGAGAGTTATCTGATACTGGACGTACCTGTAGAATAGATCTGTTATAAATGTAGATTGGGTGATTAAAATGAATCCTGTATTTCAGTTGCCCATGCTGCTCAATGAAGCGAATATGCCATGCTGGCAAGAGGTTCTGACCAATCACAGAACTAAACTTAAAAAGAAAAATGCATACTGTCTTCTTAGTTTAAACAGTTTTTAACGTTCTTTTGAGACAGGTTTGTTTTACCTGCTTTAGTTTCACTACTTCCTGTGGCCTTCATCAGAAATGGCCTTCATGGATTTCTCACCATTAGGTGACGCTTCTGATGAAGCTAGTCAAGCAGGTAAGATACACCTAAAGACAGTTTAAACACAGAACTACGCTAAATTATGTTATTATGAAGACATTTTTAGGCGTACCGATTTCAAAGGTCCATGTTGTGGAAAATTGATATTTGCAGCAACATCTGGCCTTTTTAAAAGTTGTCGTACTCTGTCCGCCAAAGACGAGCAGTTTGTTATACTCTACCATTACACTCTGGGCCTGATTTACTAAGCGTTTGCGAACCTGCGAAAGCCGCTCAAACTTATTTACATATCAGGTTTACAGCACTAATAATATCCAAGGTTTCTAATGATAATACAATAATACCACGTGCTAACTTGTAGTACTTGCAATTTAGGACCTGGCTTAGTATTTCAGGCACAGTACGATCGCTAATCAAATCTACCCAATCCAGATTTTTGTAACACATCATGGACACGCATCATATGGCTTGATTTGTACTTCCTGATCTCTACTTCCTACTTTCTGTTATATGGACTGTTTTAGCTTGTGCCTTGAGAAACAGAGACGCTGCACATGCGACTTTGCACTGTGATGTTCAAGAAATGTTGAATTAAAATTTACATTTTTTAAATATAATTGCCTTTGAGAAAGTCCCCGAATGGCTTATTTTTGAAATATATTGGGTATAATTGTGTACATTTTTTGGGTGGGCCTAAAATGTTATTCCGTGACCTATTGAGTGTTTAGCATTCGCATCAGTTTACCATGTTGTGTTAACCACTTGCCGACCACATTAGTTGGTACACCTATTCAAAATGTTAAGTCCTCATACATGTTGAAGAGAAACATCAACATCAGAATGGAGAACAAAGATTGATTTTGAGTTACTGTATCAATTCTTATCTCATTGCATTACTGTCTGGTTCTGGTACCCAGTCTGGACAGTGTCTCTATTTGGGCTGTAAACTCTTGAGGTAGTGGTTGGTTGTGGGTTAGAACCCCAGTAGATTCAGAAGTGCCCAGACCAGTCCATGCCGCATTCAAAGTAAACTCTTATTCTGATACTGGAGTAGACCGGACCAAACCAGGTCTTAACCGGGACTAAATGACCTCTTCATTCTGATTCTTGGGACCAGACTGGGGCTGCAGCAAAACATCAGGACTTTCAAAGTAAACCTTACATTTCTTATCAAAATCAGGTCTAAGCCACTACTACTAATACTTGTCACTAGACCATGACTAAAGCCAGTACTAAACAAGGACTTATCCGTACTCAGGAGTGGACTAGACTGGGACTAGACCTGAACTTAATCAGGACTTTCTTCACAAGTTCATTGCATACAAAACTACATTCAATTGCTGCCATCCAAACATTTAGAACAGGTGTATCCAATAAAGTGGCAGTGAGAGTACAACTACAGTACTTAAGGAATCTTTTAACCAAGAGTTGCGTTTAGTCCATTTTAAGTGTTAATTGGATGCATTGTTTTGAGTGAGTGGAGTTGTTTTTTTTAACCACTGAACTTTTCGTCTTTACAAATAGAAAATGCCTTTTAGAGGTTTACGGTCATTGATTTAAGAACAAGAAAAACTAAAACAAAATGGACATGTATGTATCCACCAAATAGCCAGAACATTATAACCGTCAACGGGCCATTGTCTTATCCTTTCTTCACCTCTCAGTGTGTTAGTGAGTCATGTCATCTGCTGTACTAAACCAACTGTATGATTCCTAATAAAGTGTAATTATTTCTCCCGAGTCAATTCCTGGTGAACTGGTTTAGGTGTATGTCACACAGGGACAAGGGCTTACATTCCAGCTATTACGTTATCATCTGATCAAATGATAGAAGAAAGGTCACATCACACAGTTTGTTGCATGTGCGGCTGCAGACAAGTTGCTGGTCATAATGTTTTGGCTTTTGGTTGGACTTACCTTCATTTCTTTCGGTTTTCATTGGGCTGGACTGGACAGATTTGTGAAAGATTTTTGAAGCATGTGAAGCGTCCAGCCCTCGACAATCTCAAACATTTTGACTCTTGTATTAAAGGCAAAGTGTACAGCAATGTATTTATGATCTCCGAATGTATTTATGTTGGACTTTACATAATTGTGTAAATATGCCTTGATGAGTGTGTGAGGTGGGTCGATTCGAAGTGAACGGTACTTTAATCACTATAAATAAATGCATATTTTATTGTACAGTTGGTGTGAGTTATTTACCAAGCATCGCAAAGGACAAACCCAACTCTAGTACCGCCATAACAATGATCAAACTATTTTTATCAATCCCGGGCTGTCTTGAAAATCCAGAAGATAATTGAGGACACCTGGACTGAACTCTGCTTCAGTCAGTATTATTATAGTGGTTTCAGGTGACAGTAGCAGAAAGAAAACAAACATGAATTAAAGCCGCAAGCGGCGATGGTGGCCCTCGCCCTGTGTCGCAACTCCCTCCCTTGCGACCGCCCCCAGTCTCGCTCTCGCCCCTGCCTCGCTCTCCTTCCGGCCTCGCTCTCGCCCCTCCATCGTTCTCACCTGCGGCCATGTCCACATAATGAAAAATATGACGTGTGTAATAATTTTTTTGTTGGTTGATCATGACTAATATACCTGCAAAGTTTCATACAAATCATCAAAACTTAAATTTTCAAAGTACAGATAGGTGGCGCTGGAGCCCAGTAGTGTTGGCCAGTTAATTAGTGCGTTCTGTTCAGACTATGGTCCTGCATCAGTGACTGAAATTTGAGCTCTGCGGGCCAATGCCTGTCAATGCACTGTCCATTTTGTACAATATCTTTCAGCTTTAAGCATTCCATTTTGTACAATATCTTTCAGCTTTAAGCATTTAGATTTGATTCATCAGAATAAAGAATGAAATGATGTGGTTAGAAATATCAAGGTTTAAAGTACAAACCAAAAAAACAAATGAGAACATTTGCTATTATAAATATAAATTTCAACTCAAAATTGTTCATGGAAAGATGCAATGCAAGCAGGGCTTGAACC
>OMNZ01028706.1:0-13636 GCA_900303255.1 Lesueurigobius sanzi | reverse complement strand
CCCCTCTATTAAGGACATGTACTCCACCCGTCTCACCCACAAAGCCATCAAAATCGCCAGGGACCCTTCGCACCCGTCACACAGTCTCTTCAGGTTGATGCCTTCAGGGAGGAGACTGCGGAATCTACGGGTCAGTTCCAGTCGACTGAGGAACAGTTTCGTACACAGGGCCATCAGGAAGCTGAACTCCCTCCCCTCCCTCCCCCCCCTCTTTCCCCTCCCCCCGCTCCACAATCAAGGATGAGAGAAACATAATTTCGAACCATTCACATGGTTTGACAAATAAAGAATCTTGAATCTTGAATCTTGAATACTATAAGAAACTTAATTATTTGCATAAACTTTGAAACATTGTACATGTCAGAAGTGATTTTATCCTGGGTTTTGTCCAGGTTCTGCCCCAGTCTGGCCCTGGCTCCATTCTGTTTCAGTCAACCTGGTCCAGTCCTGGTGGAGTTCTCACCTGGCGGGCAGTGAGTTGGAGTCCCGTACGATGGTGCAGACTTTCCCTTTCAGCTCGGTGTACAGCAGGTTCAGATCCTTCTCCTTTTTGGCTAGAGTTATCGGGGCATCGGCTCCGCACTCGGACGCCTCGCTCTGAAACTCCACACGCAGCGCCAACAGGTTCACGTAAGCCTCCTCCAAAACCTCGTTCTCAATCAGCTTATTGATCTGCATCACTGAAAGTAAGACAAACGAAGACGAACACAAAAGCATAGTAAAATGTAAGCAAATGGAAAACACAGTCAGTCATAACTTACTGAACATATTTCTGAACTGATATGCTGCGTGCACAAAATAGGGTGAAGATGCCACCCATTATTGGCAAGAAAGAGTCAGATGGTGAAACTGTCTGAACTTAAACAAATAAAACAGAAAAGCGCCACCTCATGACATGAACAGGTGGAATAGAGTGTTTAAAAGACCCTTAATGTCAATTCGTTCTTTATGTTCTATTTCTTTTCCACAACTATTTTGCCAAGTCATTTTTTGAGTAGATCTATCAGCTTCTTATTCATCTCAAGTGTTAAATTGAGATGGGGACAAGTATAATGTACGTAATCTTCACAATTTGTGGTGTGGTTGGATAAATATAGTGCAATGAAGGATCTTGGCACAGACATTGTTTGCAGTGGATTTGCATTTTAAATATTTTTGCAAAAAAAACAATTTAACAAACCCAATTCAAAGGGGGAAAGAGACATCAGCACATTTTATACTTACACTTAAGGACAAAACAAACCAAACATTTTTGTCATAAATTTCTTGTGTCTTTGGGTTTAAAATGATTTCTTGAACTTGTGTGCGACTGAAAGAACAAGATGTCTATCAGTTCTTCTGTTGACAAAACAGGAGCTCAGAAAGAAAGACACAACAAACTCCTTCAGAGCCAGGAATGTGACGTTAAATTAGTTGTTTGTTGAGGCTTTATTTCTCATTTTGCTCATGGTTTAGCTCTTGTTTAGTCTTGGTTAAGGCCTGGTTTAGTCCTGGCTTAGCCCTGGTCCCTTATGCCAGCGTTATGTACCTGACAGTGGAGTGTGGGGCAGCTCCGGTAGCGTGTACATCTCCTCCATCTCCTCTCCTGGCTCTTCCTCTCCTCCCTGCTCCTCTTCCTCGTTGGGTTTAATGTCCTTCGTCTCTTCCTGAAGGCCCTCGTTTATTGGAACCGTCAGATCCTTCCTTTCCTTCTTTGTCCCGAACAAACTGCGCCTTATCTGAGCTCCTCTCTGCAGCAGCGAGTTTGTGCCAAAATTTGGATCTGTGGGGGGGGGAACGAAAGTTCAATGCTATAATAAAAACAACCTCCTTGAATAATCAGCAGATTCTAAATATGACACAGATGTGGTAGTTGGTTTAGTGTTTCCCTGCTCGGTAAAGTTAAGCCTGTGGGTGTTTCCGGGTTGTCAGGATCCTTCCTCCGGAGTGGCCCCTCCAAAGCATAGCCCGGTTTCCTGCTGAGGCCATATTTTGCAGACTGTTAAGTGAGTTCAAAATATCCTCAAGTCTGCAGCTTTGGATTTTGCATGAGGTCTTAAAAAGAAGATGTTTTGAAAGACAAAGAAGACCTAGATAAACAAAATTTAAAAGTGTGTCACAAGCAAAACTAATTCATTTTTTATTTATCTGCTCTCATCACACTGGATTTTTGAAGTTTTTTCTACTTGCCAACATCAGCCACATGCTTTGAATATTGTCACCACTTTTGGACACCTTTATGATAAAAAATAATTAGACCTTAGTCCATATTTGCGTACAGAGCAAAGGCATTCAACTTTGTGACAGTTTTTGTTTCGGCTACAAATCTTTCGTAGATGATAGCATATTGTACACAGTAAATAATTTGTCTCTTTTGTGTCCTGTTCTTTGCTACAACATGGAACAAATTGTAATGTATCTGTTGTAGGAAATTAAATATCATAGGAAGTGTGTGTTACTTGTTGCGGTCCATTGTGGAAGATTCAAAGTGAAGCTGACGACACAAAGCTGAGGAAGGCTGCTTTAATGAGACAGTTACTACATATAAACCATACTTTCTCACCTGTGTTCGAGCGAGACAGCCCCTGGTTCTTTGGTGATGGAGAGTCGACGTCTTTTCTCTGGAAGAAGCCCATGTTCTTTAGAGGAGACATGACCAAAGACCCAACACTGGGATCTAAAACAGAAAAAGGATCTTCAGGAACAGGGACATTAAAATGTGTCGTCTGACTCAAATAGGGCTTGCATGCAACCCATAGATCCTAAACATTTTCTCACCTTTTCAAACTGATAAACAAAATCATTAAATTGACTTTAAAGGCGAGGAAATATATTCTACAATAGTCAATATAAAATACATAAAATGCCATCTCTTAAATCTAATTCCATCAGCCTAGTTTGGACATACTGTATATTGTCTGAATCTCTGGGAACTCCATGAGACGAGAACCTAACCCACATTTACTCTTCACGTCTTGTATTAACTCTTTGTATTGTGATCTTCCACCGCTGCATTTTGTTCATTACAAGTTCGTTACAAGGAGCACAATTGTTATTGCATCAGAACTGAGAGCCAGCACCATATTAAATCTTCATTTCATCATTCACCAGTTTCTAATAAAAGGGATATTATTTGTCCACAACAGGCTGACCACAAATTCATTTCAACAAGCCACGTTGTGTGGTTAGGTAGCCTGGCAAGCCATCCCGACTCCCTGTATGAGATACATTGGAAGGCAATAATAACAAGGATATTATTAAAAGTTGTGGTTTCAATAGTTCAGCGCCCACACACTGAACTAGACAAGAATAGGAGGTTCTGTTTTATTCAGAAGTGATGTTCATCTCTCAAATGGGTGGCATGGGTTTGATCCAAGCTCTGACCTCTGCATACTGTTGCTGTGTCTTTGGTCAAGACGTCTACGTATAGTATTCAAGTGATGGCAAGGAGTTATACACCCATCGGTCAACTTCAGAGCAGCTGTGGTTTATAGGTGAGCAATGGATTAAATTGAAAATTGACCTTGAACGCCTTGAAAAGTAGGAGGCAGTATTCTTTTATCAACTATAGCGTTTTTATAGAGATTAAAGGAAAATCCACAAACGTAAACTTAACCAGTCTAGTCTAATGATGAACACTCACTTGGAGAAGGAGGCGGGTGTGTTGCATCCCCGTTGTCTTTGCTCCTGGATCCTTTGTTGACCGGGGACAGTGGACTCTTGGACGCTGCTTTTCTGATGCTGCTCCTCAGACTCTTCACCATCCCCAGAGTCTCCTTCACTACCACCGGGGTTTTACTACTACTGTGCACGGACATGCTGTCCTCTTCTGCAGACTCCATGTTATTGAATTTCTGACAGCTATGGGAACCTAAAACCATATGAGAGAGAGAGGGAGAGAGGTGAAAAGTGGAAAGGCAGCTTTGTTTACAGTCAATAAAAGCTCCTGCTGTGTGTTTAGCTTCATGTCAACAAGCTGAAAATTCACGACTCTGGCTGAGCTTGGACTGGCAATAAAATAAAATAAAAAAAAAAAAAAAAAAGAGTTTAATTTTAACTACAGTGAGCAATATTTATACCTGTGCTCTGTTGTGTCATCATCACCTACTAGAGAAGGGATTTGTTAATCCTGAATCAACCAGCTATTTATAAGAACATAAGAAAATGTTCAGCTGTAACGGACAAAACTCTATCTAGATATTGACATCTCATAGCCTATCACCACCTGAAACATGTAATAGATTTCTTCAGTTTTATCCTTCAAATGCCAGCACACCCCAAGACTGTTAAAGCTACTACCAGCCAGCCACTAGGGGGCTCCCAAACACTTCCATATTCAACTATGTGCTATCTGCTGAGGTTGCCACGGGCGTTGGAGATAATTTTATTTACCTTATACACCTATATCTTTATTGGGGGAAAAAAAGCGGAAAATTGCATGGTGTGACGTCATGTGAATGCAACTGATATGGCATGATTTGATGTTACGTTATAATATTCTCTTTTCTATTTGAAAAGCCATCCATCCCCCGTGCAGGTTTATTGAAAATAGTCAGCTGTCAGATGCAGTACATGCCACCCGCCGCACGAGGCAGTAACGTGCCCTTTACTGAAGGAAGCAACGATCTGGGTTACACACTCATCCATGCATGCACCAACCTGGCACCAACAGAACCCATGGGCCAGAGAATCCAGTGGAGAAGAGTGCGTTTAGCTTACTACAGCTACGAAGTCCAAACCTCATTTCACCCAAGTTAGGTCGTTGACAAGGTGAGAGTGTTTCTGTTCTCAAACATCTTCCTATTCGCTGTGGTGATTTCGACTTGCAGCCTAGCTTAGTGTAGACATAGCATTGCACGATATTGTAAAAACTTGCGATGACAAATTATTGCAAGATTTTACAAAATGAGTCGTTTCAACACGTCATGTTCCAGTGCATTTAAACAACACGTATATAATTCACCAAAATGTGTCAAAACAAAAGAGTAGGCCTCGATTATAGGACCAAATCGAGGCTAAAATGGAGATAATATGCATGCATTTCTTGTTTCAGACTGAGTTTACAAAAATGTGTTGTTGATCTCAGGAAGACGTCAATGAGCTTGCGATTTAGTGTGGCTTGTGGCTTAGTACTGCATTACCTCATAATTTGGATGGTGCTGCCCAATTGCTATTATTGCTATTACTATACTATTATTGTAAAATATACTTTCTTTGTATGTTGCTTGATTGTGTTCGTTACTTCTTCGTTATTTCACATACTTCTCTTACTTATCTTTATGATAATGGCAGATTTGTGGGCTAAAACATTACGGTTCACACTTGTGGTGTAAGGTCAATTTGATAATCTTCCTTTTGTCCACAGAATATGGAGAGTGTGAAGAGGATCTCCAAAATAAGAACCGACTGAATATTCATCTACGCTACAAGAAAAAGACATCTACTCATGTAAATACTGTCAACTCAAAATACACCAGAGGAGCCACACCAGAGACAACGTAAAAAGGTCTGGACCAAGTTCAAGTAAAAGAGCAAAGGATCAAAATCAAGCCAAAGGAGATAAATGTTCATCTGTGATCAGTGTGGGAAGGAATTCAAAAACCACAGGCAGAAGCCATACGCTTTGAGCACATTCATTTTTTCACACAGGTCAGAGAGCACACAAAAGTCAAAATGGCATTTAAATGTGGGCAGTGTGATGAAGAATTTATAAGTAAATATCGTCTTAAAGTTCACACATTCATTCACACTGGAGGGAGGCCATATAAGTGTTGCGAATGTAGTAAAGATTTTATTAACTCAACTCAGCTCAAAGTCCACATGAGGACTCACACAGGAGAACAGCCATACACATGTGAATGCTGTGGTAAAGGCTTCCATAGGGCAAATGACCGTACAATACACATGAGGACCCACACAGGAGAGAAGCCATATCGATGTTCTGAATGTGGTAGAGAGTTTAGTACATCAAGTTACCTCTGTAAACACGTGAGGAGCCACACGGAAGAGAAGCCGTTTAGCTGTACTGTATGTGGTAAAAGTTTTAAAACCAGTAACTACACAGCACACATGAGGACACACACAGGAGAGACGCCGTATCGATGTAATGAATGTGGTAAAGGGTATATTACATCATCTTGCCTCAAGAAACACATGATGATGCACACTGGAGAGAGGCCGTATAGATGTATCGAATGTGGCAAAGGGTTTACTTCAACATTTGACCTCAAGAAACACATGAGGTCCCACACCGGAGAGAGGCCACATAGATGTATTGAATGTGGTAAAGGTTTTGTCAACTTGAGCTATCTTGCAGAACACATGAGGACACACACGGGAGAGAAGCCGTTTGAATGTCTTACCTGTGGCAAAAAGTTTACTCTGCCTGCTACTCTTTCAGTGCATATACTGACCCACACTGGAGTGAGGCAGTTCGTATGTGCCAAATGTGGTAAAGGGTTTAAAACATCAAGTCAACTCAAGCAACACATGATTACCCACACGAGGAAAAGGCCACACAGCTGCGACCAGTGTGGCAGACGTTTTAAAACAAAGCAATGCCTGAAAATACACACCATTAGACACGCAAACAAGACAAAGAAAGCACAACAGACAGCACACGAGAGCGAAGAAGGTGAATGTACACAAACGATTGTGGAATACAGTGATCTAAAGGAGGAATCCCCTGGATCAGCAGAACACGAAGAGCTGACAGCAAAATATATTCATAGTAATATCAAGGAGGAGCCCTGCAGTTTTGAAGTCAAAGAAGGTGAATGTATACATCCTAATGAAGATGAAGAGATAATTATGAAATGTATTGACAGTGATATTAAGGAGGAACCTGATGACTTTGAGGATGAATGTAAACCAGCCATTGCAAAAGGCATGGATTTAAAAGAGGAGCCATTTGAAAAGATCATTGTAAATGGAACTCACTGTAACGTTAAGGAGGAACCCTACAGCTGTCAAGATGAACATAGAGACGTGATAAATGCTCAAATATGAAGGAGGAACCCCACAGCTCTGATGAAGGTGGACAGGAACAGACAATTGTAATATCTAATGTTTTTTTTTTTCATCCATGAGTCACCACACAGTATCTCAGCATAAAAGTAGATCAAATACCAGTGATTTCCTGTGCACTGCTGCTGGTATCAATGTGGCACTGCAGCCTTGTGCCACTGAATGATCCAGAATATGAATATGACAATTACTCAGACTTTGCTTCAGTGACAATATGGACAATGCTTCACCATATATATTTGAGAAGTTGAATTTGTCAGTGCATATTTACCATTAAACAAGTTGTAAACTTATGAAAATTGGTAATCTTATCTGTAAAACTGTTATTTGATCAAAATATGTTTTTGATATGAAGAGACACAAATGAGGAAAAGGTTTGTTTATCCATTATAGCTATTGTGGCTCAATAAAATGTCATGGCATTTCTTCACTTGAATTTATATTATTTTTGTAAACCTACATGACTTTATTCTTAGTAAGTGTGTGGAGGACATGACTGCTTTCCATGCTAGAAGTTGAGTGAAAGACTGTTGATTTACTGTTTCCCTGATTATTATTATCCAGTTAAAACTGTAGGTCAGCAGCCAACAAAGCCACAAAATAGTTAATCAGAAAGCACTCTAAAGGAGGAATCGCCTGAATCAGCAGAACATGAAGAGATGACCACAGAATATACAGTATTTATAGTAATACCTACAGCTTTGAAGATGACGAATACAGATCTTTTCCGAAGGCATCATTGAAAAGCATGAACAAAGCCATAAAACCACCCAACCAACAAAAAGAATTTAAAGCAAAAAACAAAACAAAAAACAATGACTAATATTAAGGAGGAGCCCTGCAGTTTTGAAGTCTACAATTACAAGCACTGTTGTAGAAGGCCTAGATTTAAAAGATGAACCATTTGAAAACAGAACTGTCAAACAAAATGACAATGTCAAAATGAATGAGGAAACCAACAGCTCTGATAAAGGTGAACATGAACAGACAATTGTAATAATATCTAATGTGTTCTCTCTTCACACACTGAATGATTTCCATCTTCCTTCAGGATGTAGTTCAGGCTGCCCGCCGTATGAGGCAGTCAAGTCCAGTTTACAAGCTGTAGCTGCGGTCTGTGTCAAAGCCTGTGAACATTTAGCTCCTGCGGCTGAGCTACAAAGTTCACTTCAACCTCCTGTTTGTCGTTCTTCTGGTGAGTGCTTCTTTGTGAACCATGTTCATAAAACTGTCCGTAATCGTTGTAAATGTGGATTGATTTACTTGTTCTTGGTGTTAAATGTGAAGCTGTTGTCACACTTCGTTTCCATTGACAGCATAGACGTAGCATTAGTCTAAACTAGCTAATTGTCGTAACTGCTGTATACGTAGACTATGTAGAAGTTCCGGGGTAAAATCTCGTTAGCATTGCAGACAAGTATTCCCTCATCTTGTAGCTTAATTAACTCTTTGCTCATATACATTAGAGCAGTGGTTCCCAACCTTTTCTCCTAGAAGCCCCCTCTGTTCAGCCTGGAAACAGGTCGTCGCCCCCTCCCCAAACCCCAGTCCAAAACCGCAGGCCTCCTGAATGCATTAAAACGTAAAAAAAAAATGTTCACATTATTATTATTATTACATGATTTTTATTTCAATAAACATCATTTTGAGTGTTTTCTGCACGTGCAGTTCTTTCTTAGTCATGTTTGGTATTTTTTTTTTCCTATTTACTCAAATAATAATATCTCTGATGGCCTAACCCTCTGACTAGACAAAGCTCTTGTCCCTCTGCAACCCCCCCCCCCCCAAGTTGGGGACCAGTGCATTAGAGTATTCACTTCCACTGCAGATTCCTTGACGTTGGTTAATGCATTTGTGCCTTCAGTAAGAGGCTTTACTGGTTGTCTATCTTTGTCCCCAGAATATGGAGAAACAGCCTCAAGCATCAACCTCCAGCAGTATGCCTCTGGTCTGTGACCAGTGTGGAGAAGGAGTTCCTATTAAGAACCATCTGAATATTCATCTGCGTGTCCAGGAAGGAATGGAAAATTACTCCTGTGAATACTGTGGAAAGGATTTTAATTCAAAAGGACTTAAAATGCATGAGAAGAGCCTCACCAGGGACAACAGAGAAGACTCTGAACCATGTTCATCTAAAGGAGATGCTAAAGATCAATCATCAACCCATGAAGACAAAATGTTCAGAGATCCGTGTGGGAGGCCACTTGGTACTAAAATAATTTTTAAAATGCATCAATTTAACCCCACTAAAGAGAAGCCATTCAAATGTGATCAGTGTGATGAAGCATTTAAAAGTGAATATCTTCTAAAAAGGCACACGTTTAGTCACACTGGAGAGAGGCCATTCAAATGTGATCACTGTGATGATGCATTTACAAGTAAATATCTTCGTAAAGTGCACACATTAAATCTCCATGGAGAGAGGCCGTTTAAATGTGATCAGTGTGATGAAACATTTCGAAGTAAAAAAGAACTTAAAACACACATAGTGAAACACCCTGGAGGGAGACCATTTAGATGCAACGAATGTGGTAAAGGTTATGATAAAGCATCTTTGCTGGTCTACCACATGAGGACTCACACTGGAGAACGGCCATACAAATGTGACTTCTGTGGTAAAGGTTTTCTTTCAGCATTTAAACTCAAAGAACACACTAGAGTCCACACAGGAGAAAAGCCATTCAAATGCGATCAGTGTGATGAAGCATTTGGAAGTAAATCTCTTCTTAAAATGCACTCATTACAACACATTAGAGAGAGGCCCTTCAAATGCAACATATGTGGTAAAGGTTCTGTAACATTATTTAGACTAAAATGCCACATGAGGACCCACAAAGGAGCACGGCCATACAAATGTGAGGACTGTGGCAAAAGTTTTTCTGAGTCAAGATTCCTCAAAGACCACATGAGGACCCACACTGGAGAGAAGCCATTCAAATGTGATCAGTGTGATGAGGCATTTTCATTCAAAACACAGCTTAAAATGCACACTTTAAAACACACGGGAGAGAGGCCTTTCAAATGTGATCAGTGTGGTAAAGGTTATGTTTCGCCATCTGGGCTAAAGTGCCACATGAGGACCCACACAGGAGAACGGCCATTCAAATGTGAAGACTGTGGAAAAGGTTTTTCTGCGTCAAGATACCTGAAACAGCACATGAAGTCCCACACCAGTGAAAAGCCATTCAAATGTATCGAATGTGGTAAAGGCTTTAATAGGTCATCTGACCTTACTGTACACATGAGGATGCACACTGGAGAAAGGCCGTGTAGATGCATCGAATGTGGTAAAAGGTTTAAAACATCAAGTGACCTCAATAAACACATTAGGACCCACACAGGAGAACGGCCATTCAAATGCGATCAGTGTGATAAAGCATTTGGATATAAGAAAGCGTTAGAACTACACGGACGTCTTCACATTAAACCATTCACATGTAAAGACTGTGGGTGTGGGTTTTCTGATTCGTATAATCTGAAGCGACACATTAGGATCCACACTGGCAAAGGACCGTACAGCACCCAGCATCATAAGGAGCACACTGCAGAAAAGTCTATGCAATCTGAGAACAAGACGAGTGATCCAAGCAGTCAACAAAAAACACTCAACAGTGTCAAAGGTGAATGCATACAGCCTAATGTGGAACACAGAGATATGAAAGAGGAACCCTCTGAATCAGCGGAACATGAAGAGATAATTATGAAATATATTGACAGTGATATAAAGGAGGAACCTTACGACTTTGAGGATGAATGCAAACCAGCCATTGTAAAAAGCATGGATCTAAAAGAAGAACCGACAGAAGAAAAGACAATTGTGAATCAAATTCACTGTAACATTAAGGAAGAACCCTACAGCCTTGAAGATGAGTGTAAAGAGACTATTGTTAAATACTTGGATATAAAGGAGGAACCCCACAGCTCTGACTGTGGACAGGAACAGACAATTATAATATCTAATGTTTTTTCCATCCATGAGTCGGCTCACACTACAGTACCTCAGTGATGAAAACATACAATGAACACTAGCATTAAAGTAGATCAAATACTCATACCATCAATTTCCTATGCACCGCTGCTGGTTTCAATGTAACACTGCAGCCTTGTCCCACTGAATGATCCAGAGATGATCCAGACACAATGAAGTTCAGTGCACAATATGTGCATGCTCCACCATATAGTATGAGAACTTGAATTCGTTAGTGCATATTTTCCCTTTTATTAAAATGTTTTTGTAAACTTAAAAAAAAAAATGAAATTAATCTGCTGTAAAAATGTTTTTATATGGAGAGGCACAAATGAGGAAAGAGTTTAAAATATATATATATATATAAAAAAAACATGTTTTGTTCATCTATTATACTGTAACTCTTGTGGCTCAATAAAATATGGCATTTCTCTACTTGTATAATCTTTTGTAAGCTGAGATGACTTTATTCTAAGTGTGTGAAGGAGTTGGCAGCTTTCCGCGCTAGAAGTTGAATGAACGACTATTGATTTACTGTTCCCCTAATTATCCAGATAAAACTACAGGCCATATGGGAATGGTATACTGTAGTCTTTTTTTAAATGGTTGGAACGGAGATGCAGTTCAGGTCACCCACCGCTTGGGGCAGTATGGTACATTTTACTAGCGGAAGCTGCAATCTCTTTCACAGCCTGTCAACATTAAGCTTGTGCGGGTGAGCTGCTCATTTCAACCTTCAACCTCGTTTTGCTGTTCTGGTGAGTGCATGTTCATGGACCATGTTTTAAAAACTTTTTATCGTACATTTGGACTCATTTATTTATTCTCAGAGTTAAATGGTAAAACAGCTGACGGAATTGCCTCTTAAATAAATAGATGCCAATGTATTGGTCACATCATCTTGGCTTGAGCAATTTTCCCTCCTCAACTTAACATTATCCAAAACTGTTTGCATGTTTTTCTCAAAAAACATCAAACCTGATATTTAAGATTACAGGTCGTTTCAGAATACAAATATTTGGGATTGTTCATACAGGAAAGTCTGTATCAAAACACACATCAAAATACTAGCAAAAAGATCAAATTTAGTTCATTAGATTTTCGATTCATTAAACTTAAAGATTAAGTCAAGTTTCAAACATATATTTTGCTATGATCCTCTCATATCACATATTGCATTATAAACTGGTCCAACACACATGCCATCCAACTATAAATCCCATGAAATCATTATGTAAACAAACATTAGATAAAGGGACATTATGAACAGATTAGATAAAAAACCCCACAGGTATCACCATTGCCACATTAGAGAATACTGTATCCTCTCACAGAAAAACTGCATTTGGCCAGGCTGTCTGCTGCCAGTCCAGTGGAACACAAACGGGCGTATATGCCAGTTACGCAGGTTACTCTGACATTCCATGATAACACCACGTAAAAGGACGTTAGTATTGTAGACAAGCATCCTCTCCCCTTTTTAATGTCGCTTAATGAACTCAGACTTACTAAGGCCTAATTTTGCTCATATTTACTAGTGTATTCACATCTATGGCAGATTCCTTGACTTTGGCTAAAACACTCACTCTTTCAATTTTACACAGAATTTAACACAGGATGTCTCACTTTTGTCCCCAGAATATGGAGAAACAGCCTCAAGCTTCAACCTCCAGCAGTTTACCTCTGGTCTGTGATGAATGTGGAGATGGAGTTCCTAATAAGAACCAGCTGAATAATCATCTGGTTGTCCACGAAGGAATGGAAATATACCCCTGTAAAAACTGTGGAAAGGACCCAAGTTCAAATGGACTCAAAATACACGAGAAGAGCGTCACCAGGGACAGCAGAGAAGACTCTGAACCATGCTCATCTAAAGGAGGTGCAAAGGACCAATCATCTACCCATGAAGACAAAAAGTGTATCAGTGATGGGAGTTCATTTGGAAGTAAAGATCTTTTTAATGTGCATCAATTTAACACAACTGAAGAGAAGCCATTCAAATGTGATCAGTGCGATGAAGCATTTAGAAGTAAATATCTTCTTAAAAAGCACACATCTAATCACACTGGAGAATGGCCATTTAGATGTAAGGAATGTGATAAAGGTTATATTAAGTCCTCTGGGCTAAAATGCCACATGACGACTCACACCGGAGAACGGCCATACAAATGTGAAGACTGTGGTAAAGGTGTTCGTTCATCATTTAAACTCAAAGAACACCAAAGAATGCACACAGGGGAAAAGCCTTTTAAATGTGATCAGTGTGGTGGCTCATTTAGAAGTAAATATCACCTTAAAGAGCACACATTTAATCACACTGGAGAATGGCCATACAAATGTGAATTCTGTAGCAAAGGTTTTCACTCATCATTCAAGTTTAAAGAACACAGAAGAGTCCACACAAGAGAGAAGCCATTCAGGTGTGATCGGTGTGATGAAGCGTTTACACACAAACAACAACTTGAACTGCACATATTGACTCACACTGGAGAGAAGCCATTCAAATGTGATCAGTGTGATGAAGCATTCACAAGCAAGTATCATCTTAAAAAGCACACATCTAATCACACTGGAAAGAAGCCATTTAGATGTAACGAATGTGGTAAAGGTTATGATAGAGCATCTCTGCTGGTCTACCACATGAGGACTCACACTGGAGAACGG
>OMNZ01028704.1:0-21464 GCA_900303255.1 Lesueurigobius sanzi | reverse complement strand
CCACAGGATTTCATCTCTGCTGTTTGCAGATGATGTTGTTCTGTTGGCTTCATCAAACCAAGACCTTCAGCATGCACTGGAGCCGCTTGCACGACTTTTGCAGCCGTAGCTGTGAAGCGACTGGGATTAAAATCAGCACCTCCAAATCCGAGGCCATGGTTCTCGACCGGAAAAAGGTGGCCTGCCCACTCCGGGTTGGTGGAATGTCCTTGCCTCAAGTGAAGGAGTTCAAGTATCTCGGGGTCTTGTTCACGAGTGAGGGACGGATGGAGCGGGAGATTGACAGATGGATCGGTGCAGCGTCTGCAGTGATGCGGTCGTTGTATCGGACTGTTGTGGTGAAGAGGGAGTTGAGTCGAAAGACGAAACTCTCGATTTACCGGTCGATCTACGTTCCTACCCTCACCTATGGTCATGAGATTTGGGTCATGACCGAAAGGACAAGATCCCGGATACAAGCGGCCGAAAAGAGTTTCCTCCGCAGGGTGGCTGGGCGCACCCTTAGAGATAGGGTGAGGAGCTCAGTCACCCGGGAGGAGCTCGGAACAGAGCCGCTACTCCTCCACGTCGAAAGGAGCCAGCAGAGGTGGCCCGGGCGTCTGTTTCGGATGCCACCCTCGAGAGGTGTTCCAGGCACGTCCCACTGGGAGGAGGCCCCGGGGAAGACCCAGGACACGCAGGAAAGACAAGGTCTTTCAGCTGGCCTGGGAACGCCTTGGGATCTCCCAGGAAGAGCTGGATGAGGTGTGCGTGGATCGGGAAGTCTGGGCATCTCTGCTCGGACTGTTGCCTCCGCGACCCGACCCCGGATAAAGCGGAAGAAAATGGATGGATGGATTTCATAGAAATGGACCAGAAACCTTAAAAACATTTGATCCTGGAGCGTCATGAGGGCCACTAAGATGGAAAGTAAAAGGTGCCATGTTGCACCCATACAGCCACTGGGTCACTAAAAGGTAAAATATGCACTAATATCAGGATTTTATTTTTCACTTTAAAAGTTATATAGTGCCCCTTTAAGTAGAATTTAATCTGATACTGAAGTAAATTCTTGCTCCTGCATCTGCACTTATACTTAAGAATATTGAGTACTTCTTCCACCACTATTATTTTGTGTATATTCCCAACAGCACTACTCACCTCGCACAGTTAGTCCATAGGGTTTATTGATGACAACAAAATTTTTATCTTGATGCAGTATCCCTCTGTGAAGATGTTTGGCCAATACGTTCGGATGCACATTTTGGAGCTGCTGTGTGAACCGCTTGAGCTCACTCACCCTTTGCTCTAGAGCTGACAAGGGTGCCTGACTGTCCCGACTTTTGACTTTCTCGTTCTGCACCTTTTGCGCGAGGTCCACCGCCCGCAGCCGAGGCTTATCCTGCGGACATTGACAGTTTGCCCGCGACTGTATGTGATATAGACAGGAGCGAAACTGTCTGTTAACAATCCTCCGACAGTAATTCATATTCACATGCTACCTTAGCCCAACACTCACAGAAGAAGACACATGCTTCGATGTAAACTTCCGCTCTTTCAAAATAATATTAATTTAATACAAAAAAGACATCTGTGACACTGTGTCTCAAGGAGCAGATACATCGACCTAAATGCACGTTGCAAATTAAGAGATGACACAGTTTGCCAAAATAAATGTGGTGAAATTTTTTTTTAAGCTGCTGTACATTGATTATGTTTTTTATTTTGAAACAATTTCCTGCCGGTCCATGGGCTTTCTGTAGTTCGTCTCATTTGCTCACCAGTACCTCGTACCGTCCAGTCAAACTGTAGTGTCGACGAAGACACCGCCCGCCCGGGATAAGCAGTACGACGAGCAAAGCGGCTTACACGATACCAAAGTCTTTGCATGGCGTTTAAATGTAGTGTAGCACAAACTCATGATTATTTAGTGTTTTGAAGCGATTTTTAGAGCCACCGTGCAGGCAAAAGAAGACACGCGAAACCGACCTTATTTTAAAACAGGGGGAAGAATATAACACAGACTTAATGCATGTTTATTACACCGTTGTTTAGTGTAACATACCTTCACATAGGCCTAGCGTTAAATCTTAAATTATGAAAATCACAGACTGCGTTTTGCGAAGTTTTAGAGTGGCCAGGACTTACAGAGAGCACTCAGAGAAGGTCAACTGTGTGGATTTTAGCCCAAATGGTGAAAATGCAGTATCAAGCAGCGACGACGACTCTATTATATTATATGACATGAGGGAGGAGGGAAGGTGAATGGAGGAATATCACTATTATGTTTTGATTTACTTGTTTATAATTGTGACATTTATTTTCTCAGGCCCTCAGGAACACTATTCAGCAAAAAGTATGGAGTAGATTTGATCCGCTACACTCACAGTGATTCAGAGACTGTGATATTCAGCTCCAACAAACTAGATGGTACATTACAATGCATGTACCTTTTCTGATAATAAAAACTTTTAAGGATTCTAAGGTTAAAACAAACTTAACTTTACAAGATGGAATTAACCACCTGGATGTGCATGACTGAGTATTAACAATCATGTTTTAAAACTAGTGCTTATTATAACCATTTTCTATTCAGATACCATCAGATATCTGTCTCTTACTGATAATAAGTTTATCAGATATTTTCCAGGACACACTGCAAGGTAGGCAGAGACAGCTGTCAAATGTGAAACCAATTGAGATTATTACAGTGTAATTTTGGCATTACTGACCTTCTGTTTTACATCCTTCAGTGTTATTTCCCTCTCACTGTCTCCTGTGGATGACACATTTATCTCGAGTTCTCTGGATAAGACCATTCGCATCTGGGATCTCCGCTCACCAAACTGTCAAGTGAGTGGTGAACTGTTATACATTCCTCAACACACTTTATAAAGTGGACTGAATGCCATTTTCTTCATGTGATTTTCAGGGTGTAACCAATCCTTTTGGGACACCTGTATGCTCCTTTGATCCCGACGGACTGATATTTGCTGCTGGAGTTGACTCAGAGCTCATTAAATTATATGATCTACGAGCTTTTGACAAAGTAAAACATCATTCTACACATCTTTCAATATTGATGCTTCTGTTTGTGAATGTTTCTTTTACTCTTTGTAATTATGTAACCCTGAATAACCAGCCGCAATTTCATTCTTTATCTCTTACAAGGGACCCTTTGCGTCATTTGAGACTTTGTTTAATCGTATGTGCGACTGGACTGGACTTAAATTTAGTAATAATGGCAAACAGATCCTCATCTCTACAAATGGAGGGATGATTCGTGTCCTGAACGCATTCAGTGGAGCTGTGTTACACACTTTTTCTGTGAGTTTACAGTTCGAATACTAACTAATCTTGTGCATACGTGTTATTCAGTTGCATATTTTATATGATTATATATGGTTCTGTGATTTTTTCATAGGGCTACAACAATAGCAGAGGTATTCCATTAGAGGCTTGCTTCACTCCTGACTCTCAGTTCGTCATGATTGGTGAGTCCTTGAACCTCACCCAATAGAGCAGGGTCTCCAACCTGTTTTACCTTGTGAGCTAGTTTTGCGTTACAAACATGGCAGTGAGCTATTTATACTTCAAAGAAAACTCTAGGACTGGTGAGATGATTATTCCATACAATAAAGGAAAATGACAGTAGTTTCTGGTTTATACTTTGCTATATTCGCCTAAATGTTAGGAGATGTTTTGATCAGAACAACAAAAATGCATCTAAAATTTGACTCATAAAGCATATGTAGAAAGAGCTACTTGGAAAGGGATGGCGAGCTACTGGTAGTTCCCGAGCTACTGGTTGGAGATCCCTGCAATAGAGGCTATGCACATTTTCAATCAATATAGAAATAGAACCTTCAACAATGAAAATTAAGTGACAAGTGAATCAATAACAATGCAAATGTTGCTACAGTTGCCATCATGGAACGCTAATTGTCATGCTGTTGCTATGTTTTGACATTGCACGTGTGACCTCTAAACATTTATCTGCACAATATAACAAAATTATCACAATATCACAACATCGACTACAAAATAAAAAATATTCTGTATAAAACATAGATCTACACAGAGCCGTCTAAAATAAAAAAAATCTAAAGTATTGTTTTAGTCACGATCTTTATAATTTAGCTCAAATTCACTGTGCAAGTCCAGTAACCCTCTGTTTTTTTTAGACAATTTACATGTTTTTTTCAATTCAATTTTTAAAAAATATTCTTTACATAGTATTCAAATATAGATCACTATTTATTGTTAATATGTTGCTAAATACGTTACCAAATAATATTTAAGAAGTTTTTATGTCTTGTTTTTCCTAGTTGTTATTAAATACCTGTATGCATTTCTCCATTTGGCAGTAATTTCAATTAGTGCTATTTCTTAGCTCAGTTCAGTTACCAATGTAACAACGTATCTATAAATATAATGTGTTTCCTATTTATTCCCCTTTCTTCTGTTTTCCATTGGGACCACACACATACTGTACACGCATACACATTTATCTTTTGTTGTAAAATAGCTCAATCCATGACTGTTGAGCATTAAAGAAAGATCATGGGGCGTTCTCTACAAACTCCTTTTACTAAATTTGATGTTGTGCAGCTCTATATTTATTATATGCTTTCTTTTTATGAGGAAAACGTATTGAAACTAAACAGTAAACACATTTTAGCAGATAATCAGACAAACATACAAATGAGTTGATAGTGCAGTACAATTGTACATCATTGTTTCAAGTTTGAAAACCGCAATAATGGCCATAAGAATATTCACCAATGTCTTTTTTTATTATAAAATTCTAATGACAACACAGTTGCAACATACATACTGTATGTTATTTTAGAAAATATTCAGGAATCCTGGAGTAAAATTTTATACCTTTAAGACATTTTGGACCATCTCAAAATATTTTCAATGCCTTGTGTCACATTACTGTTTAGGTGAGCCACTGCAAATATAGGAGAAAAAATAATAATAATATTGAATTGAGTTCCTTCAATTAATGTTTTAATTATCTAAATAAGGACTTTTATACACAAAAATGGTCAAATTGCCCACAGTCTCGGTGATCAGCCATGTATCAGCCATGGATAGAGCCTGGTTCAAAACCATGGTCCCATCCTGTCGACTCGTACCAGTGACAAATATTAGCTCAGATGGGACTTGATATGCTCTGAACAAGCCAGTTACATACCAGTACAAGACTGGAAAATTTGGGTTCCATTGGAGTGTCTCCCCTTGTATGGCAACACATCAACATAAGATCACATTAATCTTCCTTCCTAAATTCTACATTGCATTAGTAAGCTTGCCCACCTGTATCTATCGGTCTTTGCTGCAGGTTCAGAGGATGGCAGAATCCATGTCTGGAGCACTGAAAGTGGGATGAAGGTGGCTGTGCTGGACGGAAAACATCCAGGACCCATCAACACTCTGCAGTTCAATCCCAGATACATGACGTTTGCTAGTGCCTGCAGCAACATGGTAAGAAACCTGGCTCTAGATCTAATACATTTGCAGTCATGAATTAGGTTGGGTTGATATAGTAAAAATCAACTACAATGAAATTCTTTTTGCAAGCATTCATCACACATAAACATAAAAAGTCTTGTACCCACGTAAAACAATTTAGAAATTCAAAGGCAATAACTGTGTTCATTTTCTTCCTTTGACAGACATTTTGGCTTCCCTGCATTGAAGACTTGTGAAGAAAATATTTTTTTTTTTTTGTTTAGTTGTTTTTAACACATATTTAACATCTTAATTACGACTTCCTATTTTAACATTGTATTAGCAGTGTACATAACATAAACCCTTTTGTATATTTTTAGAGTAACATTCTGGTGAATATTGCTTTAATGACTGTTCAGTCAGCCATTTTGTTAGTTACCGAAAGATGCCCCTGTATCTGTAATTGATTTCATGAATGAGCGTCTTTTTGTTATATTCCGTTTGTTTGTGGACACTAAAGTGTGTCTTCCAGCAGCAGAGAGGTGGGGGCTCGGTTGAATAATGCAGAGGCACCTGGACTGTGTACTCACCACTGAGTGAATAATAGATGAGCCCATCACAAGTAACCTCACAGGTACACACTTATCATCCACCTGTGCAGGCCTGTTCCTATACAGCTCATGTCTGCAGCAGTAGGGGATGAACTTGGATAATTACATGGGAGACTCCCTCTAAGCTCTGTAAAATATCCTTGTATAAAGTGCTGCCATTGACTTGAAAAGTCATTAAAAATACATTTACTATATTCCATACATTTTATTGTCTTTTTTAATAGCTTATAACCTTTTAAATATTTGTTATGTTCTTGTCAATGTTAATGTCAGTGTCTATATTTCAAATTTTTTCTTCACAAATACAATGCAAATTCATATTTAATTTTTTTGTTCCAGGGAGCAGTATTGAAAGTCATGGTCAGTTTCTGGCCTGGTGTTGGATTTCTGTGGCAAAGTGGCTGGACATTTGAGATTGTGCCGTTGTGTCTGCCGAAGCTCAGCTCTTTATGAATGAGTGATAAAATGTCATTTACATGAGCTACAGTGAGGGCGTCTGTAACTATGATGTCATGATTGGCCGTTTTTTCTTACTGGGCAGCCTCTCCGCTCTGTCGTCAGGTCCCTTTCAGATGTTGTGCTCACTGTCTACAGTATGTGACACAGGCCTCGCTCCCCCACAAAGAACTTTAAAGTTTGCGGTCATCGATACGCGAAGAGTTTTACATCAGTGGTTAAGGTGGCAGCTCCCCTGACAGCCGTGTTATTACTCATCAGCCACAGTTCCGCAGATTATATTTCAGGTGTTAGGAGTCTCCTCAGTCTCCCTCGGGGCAGGTCTATATGTCAGTGGTGCGCGCGGGTCCCTCTGTCTGGCAGCGCACAGGTGAGCCAGTCGTCCTTCCTGAGAGGCAAGAAGAGACCTGAGGACACGCGCACACAGCTCTGGACTGGGACCTTTGAGCGTGAGGAGAGTGAAGAGGCGCAAGGACCTGCCAAAAGATGTCACACCAAACAGGGATAATCGGTATGTCGTTATTGCTATGTCAAGTATTTATTATTAGTAAGTAGTAGCCTAGGTGTTGTCTTTTTTGTGCTTTTTTTAAGATTTCTTCGACTGTCTCTTGCGTCTATACTTTATAATAAGTCATGTATAGTTTCTAAGTTTCTAAATTGTTTTTTATATTCAATTATAGGAATTTAGCGACTTTGTCTTCCCTTCTTGGTGTATTACTTTTTCTCAGGGCTATTGTTTTGGCTCATAACCCAAACCTTAAAAAAAAAGTTTGAAAAAAAAAGTTTTTTCCTTTCAGTTTTTACCACTTAATGGCACACTATTCCATCTGACATCTGTCTGTCCGTATCTAGCACAGACTGTAGGACATGTAACTATTAGCAATACAACTCCAGTGATGTTTTAGCTTGTATAAATGTAGGAAAAGTTCCAAGTCTTTGTTTGAGTGTGTGTTATGGCATTTTGTAACTGGAGCGTTGGAGGACAGTTTTGCGGAAGCGTACCTCTCTCACCTGATCTTTCATCATTTATGAGATGCACTGTTAGGTCTCCATGGTGAGGGAGATGGAAGGGAGTCACTGTGTCTCTAAATCCTGTTTCATCAAATATCCCGAGTCCCTATTCTGGTCGTCAAAGAAGAAATTAATGTTTTTTTAACAATGGTATCTTGTCCTGCATGTCCCCTGTCTGTCAGAGGTACTTTGCTGATAGTGTGACAGTCTGGCAGTGGATCAAATGTGCAATGCAGGCTCAGGTTCTTACTTACCTAACTGTCTCAGGTGCTTCAACCCCCATCTTCAGTTTTAACTTGTCTGCTCTATCTCTGGTTACTTCAGCTACACCTGACCTGAAAGACTTTCTGGCCCGAGCGCGAGGAGGTGCCACCAGACTAGTCAAGATTGTCATCAGAAATGGTGAATATGCTTTACTGCACTTCTTCTATCTACAGAATATTGAATAAATATGTTTTTATCCACAGAGCAGTTGGTGCTAGATTACTACAGAGAACCTGCACAGAGTTGGGACAAAGACTATGACCAGTTCTTGCTCCCGCTATTGATGCCTCTGGAGCCATGCTACATGCTCTACAGACTGGACTCCAAGAATGCACAGGGATACGAGTGGATCTTCATTGCCTGGTCTCCTGACCAGTCACCAGTATGTTTGGAAACATTGAATTATGTCATTGTCAATGTCAATTTAATTTCTATAGCACATTTACAACTTGAGCAGCCCAAAGTGCTTCACAGTTAGACAACAATTACACAATACAAGCTACAAAACATGTTTAGAAACATTATGCATTTAATTATGCATTTTGATGTTCCAATTTTGCTAGATGTATTGTATGTTATGCCCATTACCTGTTTTGACATTTTTGATTTCTGATTTTTGTCTATAAAGCCGCTATTACTGTATTTCTTTAATCTAACAATATCAAAGAATTGTATTTGCAAACTAAAAAACTGAGAGCGATCACATATACATTACTCGTGCTATTGTCTGTTAAGGAGCCTTAAAACTTTGCATTATTTTTACTTATGCTCTGCAGGTGAGGCAGAAGATGATGTATGCTGCAACACGTGCCACACTAAAGAAGGAGTTTGGAGGAGGGCATATAAAAGATGAAGTGTTCGGCACAACAGCGGTTTGTTGCTTTTATTTGCTAGTAACTTTATTCAAAATGTTCTTATTGCACCACTAACTTATTCTGGGTGCTCTGTTACAGGACGACATATGCCTTCAGGGATACTTGAAGCATGTTTCCTCTCAATCATCGCCGTCTCCACTAACAACAGCAGAGCAGGAGCTACAGCGAATTAAAGTCACAGAGGTAAATACACACCCACACACAGTTTGTGTGATGGATCATAAGGAACACACCAACCTTTTATATGTGCTTTGCCTTCCTGCAGGATAAAGTTGTTTGGGTAAGTAATAATTATTGACAAACATGCACAGATATGTACTGTGTGTGTGCATTTGATCTACATATGAATCATTCTGTGTATAATTTGTGTTCACAGGATGAAAGGAGAAGAATTGGGACTCCTACAGCACGAGCAAAGGTATGGGACTTATTGTTTTGTTTTTTGACAAATTGTTTGTTTTTTGACAAATTGTCAACTTGTATTGTGATTGCAGGTGACAATGGAGTTTGGTTTAGACAAAAGAGCACAGACACTGCAGGGTCTTGCTTTCCCTTTACAAGAAGAGGCCAAACGTGCGCTGCAACAACTCAAGCAGAAACGCATCAACTACATACAACTGGTGAGGACAATGAGTGTGAAATGTCACTGACTGATTGGTTGATTTGGTGAAAATGATTTCTGCATGACCAGAGAGTTTAACAGAGCATGTTGTGTGTGTCGTGGCAGAGGCTGGATGTGGATAAAGAGACCATTGAACTGGTGCACACCAAACCCACTGAGACTCAAGAGCTGCCCTACAGGATTCCAACAGACTCTCCACGATACCACTTTTTTGTCTTCAAGCACTCGCATCAAGGACAGCAGCAAGAGGCCCTGGGTCAGTATGTTGTCTGCATCTAGTGTCCATTCAAGCATCCACTATAGGAAGACAGAACACGCCTCTACAGTGTCAAGCCAGCCACGTCTATTTTCTGTTCAAAAGCACAAGTGTCTGGGACTCTGCACACAGCAAATAGTTTGGTGTCAGTCCACTCGCAGACAGTTTTCCATCATTCATCAGAGAAACTTTTCACACTTCTGATTAACATGTAAAATCAACAGTCGTTTCAGGTGTTTGCGTTATTTTTATTACTTATTTTTTTACTTACATATGCCACCATTTTTGTTGCAACCATTTTTGATGGATCAATGCGTTTCTCTAACTGGCTTTGTATAGACTTGGAAAGCTTGTGGTCTGGCTGGCCAGGATACTGGATTTCAGTTTGTCAGGCCAGTACATATTAATAAACACACATGATACACAGGACAGGAAACACATAGCGCATAAGCTAAGGCCAAATATCTATGTTTTGTCCCGTTTACACTCAACACTGGTTGCAAAGTGGATTTAGTCTATTTCCTAAGTGCACAATGTCAGAGTGCACTGTTCATTGCGGGCATCAAACTATCAACCTTTATCATTACCATATCATTTATTTACTGAACACACAGGAACAGAAACTGTAGTCTTAAAATCTCTTAAAAAAATCAGAAGTGATGTTGTTTCAGTTTGTCCCTATCATCTTGAAATACATTACAAGATGTACAATTCCAAATCTAGTTTATTTATATAGCATATAAACATAAACACAACAGAATTGCTACAACCAAAATAGAGTTATTCAAAGGAACAACATGATCAACCATTTCCCTGAGAAAAAAATGGGACCACACAATGGTTTAATGCACAATATAAAAAGATATGACACACAAAATATATTTCCCTTTCTCTGAGAACTTTGCAAGTGTACAAATAAATCGTAATCTTGTGGCAATTACTTGTTTTCTTTCCAGTTTTCATATACTCGATGCCTGGTTACACCTGTAGCATCAAAGAGAGAATGTTGTACTCGAGCTGCAAGAACAGACTATTGGAGGAAGTGGAGAGGGACTACCAGCTGGAGGTCACAAAGAAGGTACAGCCTGCTCACATCAGATATTAGAAAACTAACTGTGAAGCACTTTGAGTTGCCTTGTGTATAAATTGTGCCATACAAACAAACTTGCCTTGTTTATTAAAAAAAAAAAAAAACAACACATAATTCATTCAATTTAGCCTATAATCACTATTATTTTAAAATTGATATGTACATTCATGTAGGGCCCCCTATTTAAAAAGGTTGTGCTGCAGTAAGCTGTTATTAAGAAGAGTTGAAATGCTTGTGTTGTGGCAGATGGAAATAGATAGCGGCGATGGGCTGACAGAGGACTTCCTGTACGAGGAGGTTCATCCGATGGAGCACACACTGAAGCAGGCATTTGCGAAGCCTCGTGGACCAGGAGGAAAGAGGGGCAACAAACGGCTAATCAAGGGGGAAAATGGAGAGGAAAGTTAAACACTAGACTTTCTCACACAAATTCCTTTTTTATACAGTTATCATACAGATTCATCATTGTTGACACAGTTTTCTTTTCCTAATCGAATATACTTACTTGTTAAACTCCCAAAGTGCTGCCAAACTTTGTTCAGACAAATGACCAAACATTTTCATTTTGTAGAGTGGTGCAGCCATACCATATCTGGAGTCCTGGAGTTCTATATTTCACCTCAGTTGATCACACTGATAAATGCTATCTGTAAAAACACAATATATTTTTAACAGTCAAGGGGGAGTTGTTTCTTCTATATTTACATTTGCCAATTATGGTCACATGTCAAGGCAAATCCATCCCATTTTTCCCTCCATTATTATTAATTTTATTTTTTTTACTACTAAAAATCTTTCCCTTCTTTTTATTTAATCTGTAGTGCTGGTCATATTTTATTTGCCTTTTTGGGCCATGGTTCTTTTTTCTTTGTTTGTAAATTTACCTGTGTCACACTTTCCCTCTTCATTGCCCTGAAGGTATGGCTACATTCAGCTGACAGCTGTTGTTCTATTGTCCAATAAATAATAATTTTGCTCATAACAGCTGGTGTGGCCTAGTTTCTCATAGCCCGATCAGTGGAGCCATTGCTCAGAGCAGCGGATCACTGGGGCAGTGGTGGGTGAACAATTTCCAGGAAGTCCCTCAGAGAATCTTACTGGGCTTTCTTCTCACACTAGACAATTACTATTTTCTGTGAAACCTCCCGGACACTGGGCTGTTTAAAGTGGCCTTGGTTTTATTAATGCAAATAGTGTCAGTTATTTAGGTGCTACCCATTTTAGCTAATTTCCAGGAAAAATGCAAATTAGCCCAAGGCTACAATCTGGAGTGGTGTATTTACATGCATGTCACTCATGTGTGTGTTCATTAAGATGCACTGTCCCAATCAAATAAACAATAAATAATAAATGAATTAACATAAAAGCCCATAGAAGCTTTTAAGTGGCCAAAAGAAAAGTCCAAATCAGCAGCAAAAACATGTTATGGTGATAACAAACCACATTATTGTGGCATTAATTGTTTGGGTAATTATTATTGACACAAAAAAATACATTAACACTAGGGCTATAACAACTAATTGATTGATCGACAACTACTCGATTATTGAAATCGTTTTAGTAATTTTAGTAATCGGTTAATAATTTCTGTGACATACAGTTGTGTTCAAAAGTTTACATACCCTGACATTAGGCATTTAATAAAATATGAATGAGACAAAAAACGTTATTTCACCCATGGTTAGTGGTTCCGTGAGCTGTGGGGCCTCCCAGAACCAGTTGGCAAAACCAGTTTAGAAATAAACATTAAAACACTCTCTCACTTTCACAATCCCAAACTGAATTCTAGAGGCTGGGAGCTTTCAAATGAGGAACGCCATGTTCACATTTAGACATTGCCTTCAAGTTTACTCTATCAAGACATCCTCAAATGTCAACATTATTTCCACATATGTTTTGCAGCTAAATGATTAATCGTAAAAAATAATTGGCCGATTAATCGATTACCAAAATAATTGTTAGTTACAACCCTAATTAACACTATTCATCTATTTGGGAGTGTCAATCAACATATAGATCAATTTACGGGCATATTTCATTTGTCTATAAAAAGAAGAATGGTCGATAAATTCCTATCATCCAAAAAATAACTGTTGCCTGCAGGGACCTGTTTTCTGAGCTTTACTCCACTTATACTGTCCCCAGCTGTTTTATGTTAAGATTTCACAGTTGTTTCTAAATAGTTTGCATTATTTACCAAATATGGTTGCAAGGACAATATCTTCTGGGTCACCGGTCAAGTTTCTGCTCCACCACAACATCCAAAGAATGGCTTTATCACCTCTACCTTTCCCCTTGCTGCCTCACAGCAAGATGTTCCTGGGTTTTGATTCCCGGACCATGCAGGCCATTCTGTGTGGAGTTTGCATGTTTCTCCCCGTGTCTGGATGGGTTTCCTCTGGGTGATCTGATTTCCCCCCTCTGATCAACCCAAAACATGCACATTAGGTTAAAGTTCTCCTGCCAGGTGATTCTGACCAGTAGCCTGGATCAAGATCTGGAGATGGGTCCCCAGGCGCTGCACTGCAGTCGCCCACTGCTTTTGACGGATTGCCCATTGAAGGATGGGTCAAATGCAGAGGACAAATTTCCCAACAGGGACAATAAAGTTCACCCTAGTCCACACCTCAGGTACCCCATCATTATTTTGTTGTTGTTGCTGCCACTAATATAGTAGCCATTCTAAAGGCTACTATATTAGTATAGTATACTAAAGGCTACTATACTAATATAGTAGCCTTTAGTATGGGCTACTATATTAGTATTTTCCACAGATTACTGCTGAGACTTTATCCTTTATGTTTAATTTGGTGCAAATTTTACATTATTAGCAGTTAATTTACCACATTGTTTTTATTGTATTGCTTTAAGACAATTTGAGAAGCTTAGTAATGATGGTGTTCATTGATGATTATGATTTCATCAAAAGCTCAGATGGAGGGCTTTGCTCTGTTAACTGCCAACTGTTGCTATGTGTATAACCTCTATATAGGGAGCTCTCTTCTGCAAAATACTATAGGCTGGTACAGGGGAGCCATCTCTGCGAATGAGGCCCAGGATGCTCCCTTGACTTCAGCTGAGGGCATGTTCCTTGTTCATGACAACATCCATCCTCAGTACATCACTCTCTCTACCAGGATCTCCTGTGGGCCCACCAGTGTGCACATTAAGTACAACAGGGACTAATTTGGGTAGGACTCTCTTTCTCCTGCTCACTGCAGGTTTTTCTCAGTCTCATCTAGCATTACATGGATGATAACACAGACGTCCAGAAAAAGGATCAAACCAAAATTCAAGCAGGACATTTCCAGTCAACAAACAATGACAGAGGGATGATTTTAAAACTACGGCGACCACTGCACACACCAAACGTTGTCCCTTCTTTGCAGCATTTAACATGATTTAGTTACAGTGCCGTCCTGAATGATACTGGTATCGTAAACCAGTATCATTCAAACACACAAACTGCACAGACTTGCTGTCACTTCCAATGCCACTGCTCCATTACCTGCAGGACTACACTTTCCATACATGAGAGATTTGACATAGGCTGCACATAAGTAACAAGGCAGCTGTCTGTGTTGCTTCCTCTCTACATTTTTGTACATTTTAGCACTTGAACAACAGAGCCTTGTTGAATATTATGTAACAAGCAGAAACTAAGTTCTTTCTTTAAATGGTATTTATTAGCCATAATGTGCATATGTCCCAGTGATCTATATTAAATCCTACTGTCTACAGAGATCTTAAGTGTTACTGATGAAGCTTCTTGGATGAGAAGTGAATCGTCCTACACTTCACCTACAGAGATGACTCAAGAATATTTGCCTTTGATGGACAACTCCTGTGAAGACTGCAAAGTTTCCCATCAATAGAGGAGACTATGCCTGATTCTTAATTGAATTTACATAAAATATATACTATACTGATAAATAAGAATGGTTTAAAACTGAGGCAATAGTTGACATTTTTACTCCAAAAAAGTTTTAATAAAATATATTACAATTATTTTGGGACCCCCATAGTTCCAAATTCTGTGTGAAACATTGATGGATGAGAGTTTACACAGACAGCATCAGAGAAAGAAAAATGCTCCAATAAACTGTGGCTGTTGATAGTGATGTTGTGAGTAACACAGTCCCCACCCCCTCCTCCCTCACTTCTTCCCTGCTGTTAATCCTGAGCAGCGGGGCCCATTCGCTGACTCCGACGGAGGCCAACAAAGCATTTGGATATAATTCTCATCAATCATCGGTAGGTGTTTACGATTTTGATTACTAGTAATTCACGATTATAAAACTCCTGGTCAAGAGTCTTAATTTATTTGCTTGTAAGAGGTATTGCTGTATTTTCTGCCGATATTTTGCTATCGCTCGAAGCTAACCAAAAGTCGCTATTGACTTCCGTTTTACGGTCTATGCTAAGCTAGCCCTAAACTAGTCACACGAAGCCGGTTTGGAGCTCTAAAAAGTCATCACGAGCTAATTTGAGTTAGTATGACTAGCGGGTGTCTTTAGCAAAACACGAAATATACAGTTGTAACACAATAGCCCATACCTCAGAGCAATGTTGGATTTTAGCTTCAGAAGAGAAGTAAACTTGCCGCTAGCGATCACGATAGTCACCTTTGTGGCTAATGCTAAAGCTAACTGATTAACCCTAGGTTTCAAGTCTTCTAATATACTTCGAAAATGTCGTGTGTGCGTGGTTTATTTCGTGTATACCGAGGAATATACGAATATTTCGGCACTTCTCGCTGCAGGGTAGAAATATAACTATTAGTGATATCTGCTTGTGCTGGGTGGGTCGGTTATTAGCGTTACCAGGCGGAAATGAAACATTATCGGAGTTAACATTTACTTTAAAACGCATTACGCCATGGTTAACGCCTGCGGCTAACTGTGTTTTGTTTTTTGTAGCATTACAATGTGAAAACATCTGATCATTAGTTCCAGCTGAATCAGCTGATTTGTAAGCCTCAGTTATTGGTCAGAGACGGGGCTGCTTCTGTCAACACAACTGAAGGCTGCTGCAGCTCATTTTGACTGGGATCAACAACAATGCTGTTAGAGAAGATGAACGACCTTTGGTGACATTTCCCTTTTTCTCTCCACGCTGTAGTTATGGCAGCGATTAGGAAAAAGTTGGTCATAGTCGGAGACGGTGCTTGTGGAAAGACGTGTCTTCTGATCGTCTTCAGTAAGGACCAGTTTCCAGAAGTGTATGTGCCCACAGTGTTTGAGAATTACGTAGCTGACATTGAAGTGGACGGCAAACAGGTAAGAAAACAACTGACCAAAACTCACGCACCTCCGAACCAATGTGTTTTATTAATGTTTTAAGATCCATTTTTACTTTTTAACACTCAATTGCATAGTATAATATATAAATAATCACAGAGCTGCACTTTTACAGCTATTATTGTTAACTGACCCTTACAGGACAACACAAAAAAAAAAACATTCCGCCTCAACAGATTCCACCTTTTTATAAAATTAAGACTTTATTGACCTCACAATGGAGAAATTCACTTGTTACTGTTCGTTAGGAAATCAACAAATGAGATGAATTCTATATCAAGAGGTCTTAAGACAAATTGTTTTTTTTGTTTTTTTTGTTTTATCTGGTTAAAATTTGATAAAACTTTTAAGGCACAATAAAACTCCTAAGAATACAGCAAGGGTGAGCATTTCAGGTAAGTACAACAAGAACACTGACTTTCTAAAGTAGTGATCAGCAGTCAAAATCAAAAGGACATTCAAGGATATCTGTATGATGTATCCTTTTATCATGGCTAGCCAATGCATTTTGACACTCTTTATTTGGGCAGTTTTTGACCAAATACAAAAAAAAAAAAAAGGATGCCTGACTACAATAATTTGCATAAATAAGCTGTCAAGTCTTACTGGCTTCTAAGTGGTATCTAGCGATGTGTGTTTTACTTGGAATCAATTCTATAATCTGTCATATATTCAAGTTGTCATGGCGTCTAATGGTGCTTTTATTTCTGCAGGTTGAACTAGCCTTGTGGGATACAGCTGGCCAAGAAGACTATGACAGACTGCGCCCTCTCTCCTATCCAGACACTGATGTGATTCTTATGTGCTTTTCTATTGACAGTCCTGACAGTCTTGGTAGGAACTCAGAAATTGTTTCAGCACCATATCTAAAATGGTGCTGTACATGTTAACGAAATTATTTATATTTTTGATATACAGAAAACATCCCTGAAAAGTGGACTCCAGAAGTTAAACACTTCTGTCCCAATGTTCCTATTATACTAGTGGGCAACAAAAAGGACCTACGTAATGATGAACACACCCGAAGGGAACTTGCCAAAATGAAGCAGGTAAATAAATATAATTTGTAAAAACTTGATCTTCAATAAATAAAGACTAATTATTTTTATTTTTGGTTATCGTAGGAACCAGTGAAAGCTGAAGATGGACGGGACATGACAACCAGGATTAATGCCTTTGGATACATGGAGTGCTCTGCAAAAACAAAGGATGGTGTGAGGGAAGTTTTTGAGATGGCCACTAGGGCTGCACTACAGGCCAAACGGGGCAAGAAGACCAACAAATGCCTCCTACTGTAAAAAGAGGACTGCTTGCTGTCGGGGAGGAAAGGAGCATTGGGTCAAACCTGCCCTGAAACCAATCCACACAAAGACTGTTCTCCCCAGTTTTTACTAAAGGTGTAATGCTTTTACTTTTTGTCTTAAGCAAGTAGTCAGGTTCTGTCAGTATTCAAGTTTGCGGTAATGGACATACTTTTATGTACTTAAACATAAGTAAATCTGCCATATTGAAACTTTCTTTTTCAACTCTTGCTTTGTAATGGAGGTCAGCTTGGGGACCATTGAGTCATACCTGCCAACTACAGTTAAGTGCTTAAGCCCCGCTGCTGATCTAAGGAATGTTTCCACAGCCAACTGGGGTGAAGTACCTATACACTGTGACCCATAGTCCTTGAAATATTTCAACCGATTGCTCAACAAATATTTCAACAGATGCTCACACTAAGTGCTTCAGCTTCAAATTTTGTGCACACAGACTGGAAACTCATTTTGGTAAATTACAAATGGAAACTTTACCGTTTTGTGTATTAAATTACTTTGTAAATTCTTTTCCATTTGGAGTACACATTTAACATGTAATTTTGTGAACGATAATGCAACTAACATTGACACATTTTTAAGGCCAGTGTTGATGCTTTGAATGGACTGTGTGTACTATGACCATTTTAAAAATCTTTTAAATCAATAAACCTATTCCTGCAAAATATCTACTTAAACAAATGTGTTTTTTATTTAGCAAAGTAGCTTTTAAATGCATTGTCAGACAGCCAAAGCATAAAGTGACAAAGCTTTACGTGACTTTATTTTATATACAAGGTTTCATCAGTGCAGTTCCATTTGACTGAGATGGAGTGCATTAGTACAGACGGGCCAGTGGCTCAGTGCAGTTCTTTGGCATATGTAAAACTCTAGAAATCTCAAACACATTCAGAGTAACATGTAACCTGTTATTTTGTGAATATTTGTTTGTTGCAGAACAGTAATGCATCCCTTAAACATGTCTTTCAAAAAGAACCTAAAGAATAATTCAAGACGACAAAATTAACATTGTAAACAATACATTAATTATATAATAAATATAAAAACAAAGAACCAAGGCACTCCTCCCAACATTAATTCTATTTAAATTTTCTAAAAAGCCTTTATTTAACTGGGCTAATGCATGTCCAGTTAAAGGCTTTATAGAAAATGTAAATGGAGAATTAATGTTGGGGGAGGAAATTCTTGAATTTCTGTCCCCCAACACCAAAGAGCACCTTCCCCAAAAAAGCAATTTTTTGTGATACTGACTTCCCAAGCACTTTTTCTAGTTTTTCTCAACTATAAAAGTACGTTGAGATACAATTTTAAAGCATGAACTAAAGTTCAAATAATATTCTATGTATCCGGAAGTGTTTTGTTTTGATTGAGTGTAGGTAAACATCCCGGTTACAAAGGGCACACATCCGTATAATAAACGAAAACATGTTCAGTTAAATAGTCATTCATCTTTTTTGGCTGGAAATCCTGAACGAGCAAGAAAAAACGGGATCAATGCCATAGCCCCTAAAGAAAAAGTCACTAGCGGACGGTAAAACAGCCAACCAGCTCCAATGATGAGGAGAGAGAGGGAGCAGGACAGGCACAGAGCAAAGATCCGAATACCCACAGAGACCATCTCTCTGAGGATAGGAACCCAGTCCACTGCAAAAAACACAAAGTTGGCAGTAGAAAAAAATAATAATTATAACAATAATCAAAGAAAGTACAGGCTATTTTACCTAAGGTGTAGATGATGCGCATAGCCAGCTGGATCCCCAGGCACATGAGGGCCCAACCAGCCACTCGGAGCCCCCAAGTCTTAGCACTGTTGAACTGGTGCTCTTTGGAAAAAATCTCCTGCAAGAGATGTTTACATGTTGACTTTTGGAGAAAAAAAAGTATAATAGTGGAATAGTGAGAGTAAAAACACATCGTACCTCAGCAGAAAGGTTGTCCAAGTAAAGAAACTCCAAAGTGTCCCCAGATTTCGTTTTAAATGGCATCAGCTGCTCCCCTCTCTGCATTGCTACAATACTGACCTGTAAAAATACACACATACATCACCGGTTCTATGACCTAAAATTAATGGGCTCTCTTAGTGCCACCAGTTCTAAATCAGGTCTGTGGCTGCTGCAACTAAAGACTTTATTGGTAGTTTACTAGTATTCACCGATTGCTTTTCCAATTAGTCGGCTTATCGAAAAATTATTTATGCTTACATGGTGTATTATCAAATTTTTACCAGATTGCCAATGAGTCGTCTGTGTATGGACCAGATCAGTGAAAATAGTCTGATATAGCCATGTGTAAAATAGGTCTAAACCATGACTTAAGTAGTTCTAACTGAAAGAAAGACGGACCTGTCTGTGAAAGGCGCTATATAAAAAAAGCTCTACTTCTACTATGAAAAGAAATGTATATAAGATTACAAACTGAATTTAACAGCGTGTAGGCGGAGGACCTCTCATACAAACTAAAGCAGCCCACATCCCACCAGGGAAATCCTTACACAGTTGCATACAGTTATAAAATGAGACAAAAACATTGAAAATCACGCACGGTTTGAGGTGACCCAAGCCAAGAGGGCTCTCCGCTGAGACCAGCATAGGAAAATCTCACTCGTACATCACCAACCTAAATGTAAAACATAATAATGAATAAAACAACTAACAACTATGCAAACTTTATTTCTTATAAGACATCATAGCTTTCTTGGGACTCACTTCTGGTCTGCGCGGGTACTGAGTGTGGTAGAAATAATCATCATGAACACTAAGGAAAGGATCTAGATTTAAGGCGTTAAACTCTCTCAAGCTCAGTGTTTGAAAGTTGTTTATGTTGTCGATCAGTCCTAAAGAAAATATACACATTAGAAATGGCTTCAGAAAATAATTCCATTCAGGAGATGTTTGCAATACCTTTGGACAAAATGAAGGACCCAGCTCTGACTTCAGGAGCCACCACTGTCACACTCTCAACAGCCATAGCACTGAGATAAAGACACTTCTCATTATTAATATCAGGCTGGCCATCTCAAATGTATTACAGCATACAATACCTTGGGTTCTGGTGACCAATTTCCTTGTCAAAATTACGACTATTCACCAGCTCTGCTTTCCATTCGGTATCTGATAAAAAATGAAAATGTTAATTTATGTATTTATTTATAATTATTATTAGGATTCAAGCAAACTTACTGTACGTGTAGGTCGTTTCCGTTTTTGTCTCACCATTTTCTTGGTAGTCCCTGAGAGTAAGATAATGATAAATGAATAACTGTTTATACAGCATGTAAAATATAAAATAATGAATTAATAAAATAAGCAATTGCTATTTGGTCAATTATTAAGTGTTTTTGAGTCTTTTGCTCACCTGCTTTCTGAATACTCCACCCACTGATACATCTCGACTTCCCGTTTCAGCTTTACGGCCTGTACCACCACTCTGTAGTTTGGGTCATGAAGAGGCTGTATAGACATCGACAAAATATTACATACTTATTACTTATATTATAATACATAAATGTGTACCAAAGAAATTCTAAATTAAATCAAACTACTTTACCTGAGCAGTGTGGAGCTTAGCCGACAGATGAACTAAACGGTTGTTGTTTTGTGGATCAAGGCCAAAGTATGAGTCTAAAGGCACAACCTGAGAAAGTCCCTCATCCAGTGATAATCTTGTCTGCAGTGCTCGTCCCTAAAGAGAAAAGGATTGCAGCTTCAAGGCACCAAAAAAAACTTGTCCTCAAATGTATCAAAAACATAGCATTATGTACCTCATTGGTAAATAATATGTAGATGGACAGGAAGAAAAGGCCAACACCAACCAGCGTCCCTCCTGCAGTCTCACTGAGCCGCTCTAAAAACCCTGGGTTGGACTTTGAGGATACTCGCTTGTGCTGGTTCATTTGTGAGTCTGAGAACTGTGTTAAAAAGCAAAACATCATTAATAAATCATCAGTTTAACAAAAGAAATGAAAAAACATAACCCCCTTGAACTTGACGGCTAAACCTAATTTCAAGAGCACATACAAAGTTATTGGTTTAGGTAAAAGGATGTTTCATATTCTTGACAATGGCCCTAATTATTTAGCAGTTTACAATACAGATGCAAACTCCAAAGTAGGGCTGCACAATATATCGCAAAAAATATCGCAATTTAAATTTTTTGCCAACACTCTCTAAAACCAAACATGCATTGAACTTATAAATGTGCAGAAGTTCAGTTTTAGTTAAT
>OMNZ01028692.1:0-18316 GCA_900303255.1 Lesueurigobius sanzi | reverse complement strand
CCTGGGAACAGCACAGATCAGACAGATTCCCTCTGTGTGCAACAAGGCCTTATATAAGTTTTAACACACAGAGCTTAAGATTAAACATCGGCTCTCGATAGCGATAGGGGGGTCCAGAACATCGCATTGTCTAATTTTTAAAGAATTTATTTGCAAATGATGGTGGAAAATAAGTATTTAGTCACCTACAAAGATTTCTGGCTCTCACAGAGCTGTAACTTCTTCTTTAAGAGGCTCCTCTGTCCTCCACTTGTTGCCTGTATTAATGGCACCTCTTTGGACTTGTTATCAGTTTAAAAGACACCTGTCCACAACCTCAAACAGTCACACTCCAAACGCCACTATGGCCAAGACTCAAGAGCTGTCAAAGGACACCAGAAACAAAATTGTAGACCCGCACCAGGCTGGGAAGACTGAGTCTGAAATAGGTAAGCAGCTTGGTGTGAAGAAAAGCAATTATTAGAAAATGGAAGACATACAAGACCACTGATAATCTCCCTCGATCTGGGGCTCCACGCACGATCTCACCCTGTGGGGTCAAAATGATCACAAGACAGGCCCTTGTGAATCGAATCGAATCGTTTTGGGAAATTTGAATCGATACCCAGCCCTATTCATGACTACAATATCTTCTAGAGTATTCTCCACAGTTTGTAGTGATTGATAAATTGAAGAACAATTGCTACATTTACTGTGACCTTATTTGATTCTCTATTTCTCTTCAGTGAGGTTTGATGAAGATTTGTGAAACAGGATGCGATTACATGACTATTACATCATAACCTTCTAAAAAGTTTGAAGTTGAGGTGGTGGGAAGATATGAATATATATGAACAAATGTCAAATTATTTGCCCATAAAGGTGTCCAAAAGTAAGAAGAATATTCAAAAGCATGTGCTTGATGTTGGCCAGTAGACAGGAATTTGGAGGCCTAATCCTGCACAAATAATGAATGAATGAATGAATACTTCATTGTGTGCTAAGTGCTTGCACACACAGGTCAATGAGATGCCGTTTCTCATCAGCTAACAATGCAGGACATTATAATTTAAAATAATCTAATTTGTATGTATCATGGAGAATATATGGGGGGAAGGTGATTAGCATTATTGTGGTAGCACTCCGTATCCATCCACTCCTAACTGCCGGGGCAAAAAATAATGATCAGGTTCAACAATTATCGATTTTCTGCTTCTCCCAAATCGTTTCTCTCCCATTGACTTCTACTGCTCCTGCCCTAAAACGTGAACCTATTATATTCACCTTATCCCATCCCAGAACATAGAACTGTTGGAAAATATAAATAAAAAGCAACACTATCGTTGAGCTTAGACCTGGAACTGAGTGCTTAGTCATTCACACCTTTGTGTGACGGTGCTGAGTGACGCTACCGCATGACAGAGTGTAACTAAAGGAACACAGCGTTATCCACAAGGGCACCATTGTGAGAGCAGATCTATTAAAGCTGTAAGAGGCTCCTTTAAAACAAATGGACTGGGAGCGCACAGTGAGGGGAGATGAAAGGCTGTGGCCAGATATCCTCATGATCAAATAGAAACAAAACACTCTATTCATGCGCACACTGTCTCCTCTTGTCCCGAAACACAGTGTGGGGCTGCAATAATAAAGAAGCTAAAACCCAATGGGGCATCTTTAAACCAACAGAAAGCTGGAGTGGCGCAATAACATCACACAGTATAGAACAGTGATTCATCTGCCTTTATCTACCCACATGTCCTGCCAAGAATCTCAACATCAATGTCTTTTTTCCCCTCATCGTACAACAAAAACATTACAACTTTCACCAATATTTGTGTGAGCGCTTTGCCGTTTAGCATTTGAGTTTTTTTTTTTTAACAAATATTGGAATTGCTTTATTATTATCTTTGTGTCAGGAAGGAGTTTACAGTTAACCTTTAGCACACAACGATTAGCATTAAAGAGGAGGTATTTGGTAATAATGTCAAACCCATCTTGACCGTCATCTTACACTGTGTTGGTTAGAAAATGCTATATTGATCTAAAAGGAGGTGCTTTCCATGAGCTGCTGCTGCGGTGCTAAAAATAGCCACCGGGGAAGATTCAAAGGTTACGCGCGAGTGGCTTGAAACACAGCTCTAGCTATGTTTTTGGTGAGGGAACAGTGTAACATGGTAAAAGGCTCTGAAATGTCAATGAAGTCAAATAATACTCCCCCTTTAACATTTGAGACACATTTGGAATATGAACTACAGAACTCAGGAGTCACATGCATTTCAGAACTGTTGAACTGTGGCGTTTGGTTATAATGCCTAAAACAATAATCTGATTTTATCAAAATGTTAATCTCAGTTTTTGGCATGGTGCTAGTCCAGTCCAGTGGCAAAAACAGCTCATTGTCTTGAGTGGAGTTTGGACTTTGGAGGAATAAAAACTGTTTGTGTTAAATGGTACTGGAGTGGAAATGATTAATTGTTTAATCTGAGGTTTATTTTGATTGGTCTAATTCATAAACCATATACTAATAGTCTTCTTTCTTTAAATGATTACCACAAACTCCAAAAAATGTTTTCAAAAAACTGAAAACGTTTCGCCTCTCATCCAAGACATGGACCTTTCATTAGTCAGACCTTAAAAATCCTGCATGTATGTGAGTATAGACCCTTTCATTGTTTGTAAACATCCTGGCCTTAGCTGGAGGCAGAAAGCTAGACTCCTATCGATTTCCATTGTAGCTGTTGTCATAGTAACGATAAACAAATGTCAAACTCTTGTTGGAAATATCAGATAAAACCTTATTTTACCATCTCAAATGTCGTTCCTCTTGCTCTTGCGCCTTAAGCCCCAACAGGACCACATTTTTGAGTTGTAGTTTTACACTTAAAATCGCTAGTTTTTAGTGTAATCTTAATTATCTTGCTCACTTCCTGCCTCCAGCTGATGTCACTGATGATGTAAGCAGCGAAAGGGTCTATTGGGCGAATGATGGGATACCTTGATGGGCCTCCTGAGGTCAGGCTTTTTGTATCGCAGCCAAAGTAACCCTGCGATGGCCATGCCGACCCAAATCCAGGTGAAGAAGCTGAACAGGTTGATGACGGAGAAGATGTCTTGAGAAACGGCGTACATCATGGACAGGCAGCACTGCAAAAAGCAGGAGCGACATGTGAGGTTTTTACAAGAGCATTTTGTCAGCATGCCTCAAAAGTCACTGGCACAAAGTTCAAAATTCACTGTTTGGGCCAATCTGACATTTCGTTCTTCTCTCTCAACACTGCTGCATCTTTAAGTATCACTGACAATGACTCCAGTCAAAGGACGGCTTGCTACTTAGCTATTTGTGATTGAAAGACATTATTGATTAACACACGGAGCTCGGAGTGAAGCCCGTGCGCCAAGTTCATACAACAGACATAACCTAATAAATTTATTCGAAAACATGAGACCCTGACAAAACCTTTGCAGCCTGTAGTGTTCGCTGGAGCCTGTGCTCACAGCGCTGAGTGAGAGACGAGCAGAGAGAGGTGAGTGAAGGAGGTGTTTGAGCCGGAGTGCGGCTTGGCTGCAGGGGCGGAGCAGAGAAACTCCGGTTCAGGGGGGATTTAAATGATGTTAAATTATTGCATCTAAACTCAGGTAGTGTACAATTATTTTTGGTGTGGATGTGTGAGTGGGTTTAAGAAGTTACTCTCTGCCACACAGCTTTTTTTAACATTCATGCTTAGGTTTGTGAAGGTTCTCAGTCGTACAGGAGTTGCTTAGGGCACTAAAATGGCTACCCTGTTTACAGAGGTTGCTTTTCTTCCATTTGACCAAAAAGACAGACATGCACGCGGCTCCTTTAGTTTAGTTTAGTTTATTTGTTACAAGGACAGTGGACCCAAAGCACTTTAGACAGGTCTATGTCGTTAACACTATTTTAACTTTTTATGGATTGTCCTGTGGTTTCAAATTGACTTTTACATGTAATAAGTCATATTTTAATCTTTTCACTTGGTTTTATTGGTCGCACCACTATAACTCCCTCCCCACTGTAGTCCATAGTCATCCGCACGTTTATTTATTTTTTTATTTTGTCATATACAAACTGTACATCAACTCAGACTGTGACACATATTCAAACAAAACGGTTCCATATAAGATTGCGTGATTTATCTTATCCACACAGCCTTTTTCTGTGGCTGAGGGTGATCTGCTGGTGCAATAGGTTTGAAAGCAAAGTCATTTGTCTATATTAATAATAATTTACAGCATTTTCTCATGATTTTAATCCAATATCTTTTTTTTTACAGAAATTGTTACCTGAACTTTTCTAAATATGTTGCAATTATGTGGGTTAGACAGTCATTCATGTATTACTGGATCAATATACTAAGCATTGAATGAAAGGTAATAAACGGTGCGTTATGCATTGCGGGCCTGATTTACTAAGCATTTGCACACGTACAAAATAGATTAGACAGATTTGTGGAGTTGAGATCTTTGGCTCTCATAAACTCCAAAAGGCCACAGCGCAAACTCATTTACATAATACAGTCCAATCAGTTTGTAATGATAAATCATGTGCAAGACTTTGTAAAACGGCATGTACTCATTTTAAATAAGTTAGCGGCTGCCTTAGTGAATCAGGCCCTGAGTATTTCTTGTACTAAAATGGAATCATGCATCTACTACATTGCAACATTTACAGCTGCTGTACATGCCAGATGCTGTTATTAGACTCTCACTTCCAGGTTAGCGCTCTGTAATTAGATTCAGTGTTGCTGCATCCACAGTATACTCTACGATGATGACAAAGATAAATGTACACTACCACAAGAAAATAATTAGCCGCTCACACTCAGGGCAACATAAAATGCTGGCGTGTTTTGATAACTATCTAGGATCAAATTACTTCTTAAAAGCTAAATACAACTTGAACAAACCCTGTGTGGTGTTAACGTTAATACCATTCCTTCTTCATCTCTTTCCTCTATCTTCGTCTGTACAGGCTAGTGATCTAAAAAGGGTACAGTATAAACATTTGTGGTTGCTATTAGGGCGTATCGTGTGAGAAATCTTACAGTGAAGATGAGGGAGGGCACTGGTGTGAACAGATCTGTGTGGACCAGCCCCAGAGCTGCAGGGAGCTGGCCCTCTCTGGCTCCGGCATAAAACAACCTGAAACATCAAGTACATGAACAAAATAAACACATCTGAGGTTTGTAGGAGGGATGTAACGAAGTCCAAATCACATGGTATTGCAATATTATGGTACATTTACAGTAGGGCTGCACAATAAACCACAAAGAAATACTGCCTAAAACAAAAAAATACATAGAACTACAATTTTAGTTATACTTTTCCTAATTTAGTTCCACTTTGGTCCTTGACTTGATTTGCTGAATACCAAAATGACTTACAATTTGTGTTCTTTTTTCTTGTGAAGCCCTGTGAGGCGACTTTGTTGTGATTTTGGGCTATACCAAATAAATAGAATTGAATAGAGTTTCTGAACCCAAAACTGACCAAAGGCAGCGACCCCAGATCTATTTGTTTAGTTAAATCCAGGCGGTGAGTTCTTTTGGGCCAGGCAGTGTATATAAAAGTCTTACATATTAATTATTTATCATAGAATACTATTTTTCACACCCTTCCCTGATGAGTTTATTTACAAACCGTGCTGAGGTGAAGAGAGATCCGTTGACAGCTCCAAAACAGGAAAGTCCGACAAAGACTGGGATGAGCCAGGCCATAACCCCCAGATGGTACTCTCCAAAACTCTGTCAGATGGCACAGTAATGATAATGGAGAGTGGAATCTTTGTCACACGTTGGTATGTGTTACATTTTAGCAAGTGTGATAATACTTTATTAATAAACAATCTAACCAATATAACCCTGACCAGCATGGCTTCTTGCTTCATGCTTTAAAAATAGTGAGACTCTGCACACGTTATTCTCCAGTCATGTTTGCATAATGTTGATTTCCAGATTGTTCTGTGTTATTATGGTAGTGAACAGTCTTTATAATAGTGCCGGAAGACAAAATCCCATTAATAAACAAAACAAAAGAACAATGGCAGCTAATCAGCTAAGTGGTATTTTCTTTCTTGTAAAATATCCACGCTATGGTCTGTATTGCGCTTTACAAGACTGTGTGACAAGTTTGTCAAAGCACGAGGAGTAATATTACAAACCTACTTTTTGCACAAGAAAAACACATCTGAAAATAGGTGAAATTTTAAAGTGTTTTTGCACTTCTAATTACACCTCAAATGAATTGAAATATCTTATTGCACATAAAATGTTATAATAAATCTGATTTTACTTCACATAAGGGGAAAGAAATCTCATTTCTTTTTACTCGACATGACAGAGTTACTCAAAATAGGGTCAAATATGCTTCACTTTGGACATTTCAGCTCATCAAGGTATATAAATATTTTTTGCAGTGCAGCACGTCAGCATTGATTCTTCACATTTTCAAACCTAAAATAAGGTGTGTATAAGCAAACTTTATCAGGACTGTGTTGGTTTGCGTCTTGAGGTTGGCCCTCTACAGGCCATAATGGGAATTATTCATGTTTGAATGCGGTCACTTGTCTCTCTCAAGGGATGTTTAAAACATGATTATGCTGTTATATATAGTGTATATAGTTTGAGTACAGAACTGCTCAGAATGGGCCAAGCAATGGTCTAAAGGCATAAAGATTTGCAGATATTACTTCCTAGGTTCTATCTAAAGCTGGACACACGCTACAGGATTTATAGCCAGATTTTTAGTCTTAGGAGGAGTGGCTTTCTCTCATGGCATGATCTGTGGTGGGACTCCTCATGTGTGTGTATGTGTGTCCTCATGTCTGTCCTTAAGTGTGAGTGGTCTGTGCACAGATTTTTAGTCTCAAAAGATTTAAAATCCTGTAGTGTGTGGGCACCTTAACTCTCAACAAAATCCAGGAAATACAAAACACGTACAACCTCGGTAAACAGTTAATCAAACCTGCGTACATGATAGGAAATACTACTGCAGGCATGTTTTTGATATTATAACATAGTTAAAAGTTCAAGAAATATATGTTGATGTGTCCTCTTTAATACTACTATAAATGGATAAACCTATTTGATTACAATATACAATCCTAATAAAAATGTAAATAGTACCTTATATCTACTATCTACTACTATCTACTTTGAAATGCCATATTTCGTCATGGAAAGAGGCATGAACGGATTACTTCTGTACTTACCACAGCGACTGCCTCCGACTCGATCATGGCTTCGGGAGAGATGGTGGTGAAGTAGGCCAGGTTGGTCAGCACATACACGATGGTCACAATAGGCATGGAGATGATGATGGACAGGGGCAGATTCCTACAGGGCAAAGGACGACACAAGAGAAGGATTGTAAAATACTCTCAATAAATGCTTGATGTTCGAACTTCATGCAGCTCTACTTGTTATAGTTTGTGAAAGAATCCAGGGTAAACATATGATTTCAATCCGTACATATCGAGAAACTGTAAAGTGTCATGCATATAGACCATGGCTTCATACAGCATATTATTGTGTTGTATTGAATTACATCACTATTTGTTAAGTATGCTCATGCACTGATCAGGTCTTGAGATGAGTCTAGTCTGAACACAACCTTCGTCACATTCACAGTAAGTCACCTCTCTGGGTTGATCATCTCCTCGGTCACATAGTTCAGATAGTTCCTGGACAAAACAAACACAGAAACAGAAGAATTAGCTGATTCTGAATTGATTGTTGATATGGCCGATCTTGGAAAGTTGTCCCCAATTCATTTCATATGCTGTACATTCATGTGTATACATTTCACAGCCTGAAAAAGCCCTAGTGTGAACTGTAGACTTACTGTTTAGTTTTTCAGTGTGTCTGTGATATTGTAGTGCTCTTGAATGCAGCAATGACGGACAAGACGGATAAGATTAGCAGACAAGACTGACTGAAAAAGCTTAAGTGCTTCGAGCCATGAGCAACTGGAAGCTAAAGAAGAGGCTGTTTAAGACATTATACAAAAAAATAATGATACATTGTTTATTTTTAGTTTTTTTCTTTGATTGGAACCTTGTTATAGTAATAAATGTTTAACAAAATGCTGTTTGTCAGATTAAAAAAATAGACGTTTGCAACAAATTTAGTCAGAAATCATATTGGCCAATACATCAGCCTTTCTAAACACCTTCATATCACAATCGGTATCAGACCCCAAAAATGCGATTGGGCCTACAATTAATTGTGCAACCATTATTTTTGTCTTAAGTAAAATGTATAAAGATGACAAAAGCATCAAGCAACTATCAGAACAAAGACTGTGTTCCCTGGACTCCCAAAATAAACCCTCTTTTGAACATTGTGCATATGACACAACATTAGACACAATTGTTCACTTGTAACATAATAGTTAACACAATTATACTTAGACTACGACTTAGCTACATTTTTTACCTACTTTTTTCTAATATTTCTTCACTTCCTTATCGGACATGGGCACAGGAAGTGACGTTGGCCAACTGTTGCCGTGCCAACCGTATTATACCATTGAGAAATTAGTCTAAATCTAATCTAAAAATATCTAAATCTATCCTTACGACTTTTCTTCATTAAATTGCCACTTCACTGGATGAATATTTTCCACAGATATTATCCATTAAATTGAAACCTGTTGCACTTCAAGGGGTAGATTTTTGACCTACTCATAATTGTTGCAAGATTAAAATGTTGAGGCATAACTGAAAAGACCATTTATAGACATACAGTATGCAATTCATGCTAATTTTACAAATGTCATTGGGAAAAGGGTTAGGCACCAATAAGCATAGTTTCTGCCAACTCCTTCTGGGCCTATATCTGTTCCTATATTTATTTTGCTTTGTTTACCATCTACTGAACATTGTGAAACTCAAATGAAAAAAAATATATGAATGAGTTTAATTTCGGCCTTACCAGCCTCCAAAAGCATACAGCCCACTGTACAGAGCCAGCACGATGTGGTTTACGCCCCATTTGCTCCCTTCAAAGGCCTTGTCTGGAGTGAGGTAGGGCACATCACCTGCACACAGACAGGACACAGTCACTTCCACACTGGAGCAGTTGGCCATTTGTGTCGAGGTTTCGCTCTGGCTTCCCACCGTTGACAGACGTGACATTTCCAGGACGCAAACGTGAACTATATGCGGGTTAAACCAGCTCTTCTGAAGTACAGGAAACATAATGAGGTCCTGCACGTTTGGCATTTAAAGGAGGCATTTTTCATTTGCAACTCCTCGCCACGCTAAGATACATATTTAGATATTAAAATGGGTAGAAGACAGGCTGTGTGTATGCTCTACTCCGTCTTCAACAATAGGGTACTAGTTAACATTTAGACAACATGAGAAACAATTGTGATTTTAGATAACCGTCTTGAATAATGCTATTACTGCAATATTCCACTAAACCATTTCACCACAGTACAGACTATTCAGTGCAGTGTTGTGTTGCAGGATCGGATATCACCAAGTAATTAAGAGTCCAGGACCAGTGTTACAGCCAGCCAATCAGTCTGCTTTGAAAACTTGAGATGTCATGACAAAAGTTAAGTTTCAGGAAGAGGGAACGTTAGGGTTAGGTGTATTTTCAGACAAACCAACTCATAGATCTATCCAAAATTACAGCAGACCGTTCCCTGTTCCTAAATGTAATGTTTGTCGTGACATCTCAAGTTTTCACCCCTGCTTTAATTTGGAGTAGACCTTTGCACCATTTCAATCAATTACAAGGAAATCTCATCCACATCATTGTGAACTGGATACCCGACCCGTTTTTTTTTTATCACTTTATTGACTATAGCAAGATGGAACTGGGATTTGAGTCTCTTTTCATTTTTCCACCAATAAATCTCCATAAATACAATAGTATTTGTAAGCCTGTAAGACTTTTCCTGTACCCTCAACTTTGTCTTCTACCTGCCACTTTCAGATGGTAATGTTTGCTGTTTTGTGGAGGCTTTATTTCTTCTTCTCTCTCTCTCTCTCTCTCTCTCTCTCTGTCTTTTCTCTAAGGGCGCAGTGCAGAGCGACAGACGGCGTGCATTGACACCCCGTTGCCATGGTGACCGTGTGGACTACAGCAGTGGGTGTGGCCTCAATGTAAAAGGCCGAGCCGATGTAGAACAAGGGCTACACCAATCCCACCACGAGCTTTTCCCACTAAAGGTTCATCCGAGCAAACCCTGGACTGGACACAAAAGCGAATTACAAGGCTGAATGTGATTAGTTTAAAAATGAATCTTACATTTAGAGGGCAATTAGCATTTGGTACAGCTTTAAAAAAAAACAAAACATACAATATATAGTTGCTCCACAAATTGATCAAATAGAAAAGACAATAAGAAATAACAAAGTGTTCCAGCTTAAGTCATGTGTTAATTTGTTTCAGCCACATGCACCAAATTTAACAAAATATTACAATTACCTGGCAGTCAGTGGGCTTTTATGATAATTAAACGTGTCAGGTACTGATAGGATAAAATCATTTTTAGTATATTATCACCGTTTATTGTGATTAAAGTATAATTTTGAATAATAACGTCAAGCACATTAATGAGGTAGAAGAGACCCACTGCTCATTATTATTTAGGTTATTTTCGAAAGATAAAGATTGAACAATTACAAAGATGTTAGCTTTTTACCTTTGTAATTACCCGGTGTCTTTCAAAAAGAACCTGAATAAGAATAATTCAACAAGAAGACATAATAAAGTTGTAAACATTTCACAGTCAGTAGTTTGGTCAAGAGGAGATAAACATTTGATTGATAACTTAATAATGCTGAATTAGGTTAAGAATTGCATTAAAAAACTGCATCAGCCCCTCTGTATCTGTAGCTGCAGCCTGTACCTACAGTATACTCCCGCTCATCTGTGAACCTACAATGAACACCAGTGATGTATGGACAGACCTCCAGATGAATAGGTCTAAGTTGGCATGCCCGGGTCGCACACGAAGGATGCATTGGCACAGCCGCAGACAGACCAGCCCTGTGTGTGGGCTCTGCATGCGAAAGGAGGGCAGTCTGCTCGGGTGAGCCCATTAGCCCTGGTCAACAATTTGTGCATCATTAGAGACAAAAGGAACAGACGTCAGCGTCAACAGCGGCGAGATGGATGAGCCGTGAAGCACACCGAGTTTCCACAAGCTTTTTGAGCTGTCAAATAAATCACCATCCAACTACTCCCACAAGATGTTAAGTGTGGCCAATCAATAAATGTCTATTCTCGTCTTATCTTTTGATGCCAACCAGCAAACGGAGTTATTTTAGGAGAGCTGTGTGACATATGGAAGGATATGCTATTAATCACATAATTATATCTAAATTATGGATGTCAAAATGTTTTGCATCAGAGACCGCATTCTGAAATGATCTGACGTCGGGAGTCATTCACTGATGGAAAAGTATCCAGCTTATTATTAGATACATAACTAAATTTGACAGTTCCCTATTGATACGATTCCATGAGGTTAATACTGTAAAGCAAACATTGTTTGTTTGGTCATAGTACAATACACTATGGCAGTGAATCGCGACACATACAGTAAGTGTGCCGTGGAGCATTAGGTCATTTCACCTGATTGGTCTAAAGCCTAACAATCATCGAGACGCTTTGACGCTTAAACAATACCAGTACGGTATCGAAAGAATTATGAAGGTACTACCGGTATCGAAAAATAAATTGGTACCGAAAACAGGTACCGAAAAAACATTTTTCTTTTTGCAAATTTGTCTCCCAGGTGGGTCTGAGACTGCACTAAAGGAAGTGACTTAGGTGTTTCAGCTCAAATTAATGATAAAAACACACAAAAAACAGTATTTTATTGAATGAATGACCATTATTTATGATTCTAAACTACAAAACAAAACTAAAAACAAGCACGAGTATAAATGACTTGATGTGCGAATATCAGTCTTGTTAAGAGCAGTTTTGACTAGATTAGACATATTTACTACTGTCATCTACGTCAGTGTTTCCCAGCCAGGGTGCCGCAGGAAATTTCACCTCATCAGCGTGTAGTGGTCAGGTAGAACAATTACACGCTCGACCACTACCACAAAAAAAAGAAAGTAGCCCATAGTCATGCTGCCAATGAGACTTATTGGTTATTGGTGCATGATTATTGTGATATGATCTGTGTCACTCCTCCAGGCTTAGGTTCATTGAACTAAGCAGGCACAGATGTCACACTAAATAAATATATTTTAACTATATGTTCATTATATTTCAATAAATTGTCACATTTTTCTTTAGCGGGGTGCCTTGTGATTTTTCTTTTGTAAAAAGGGTGCCTTGGCTCAAAAAGGTTGGAACACTGATCTACATTATTTGGTTTATTTCATGACAGTTTTTACTGATTCTAAGGTAATCTCTCTGGAATTAGCTAAATAAAACTACCAAAAGGACAAGACCAATTTTCTTACCCCATTGGCAAATACATTATAATCAAAAAGGAAATAAGTAGAAATCTTTTGAAACAAGTTAAAAACACCTTAGAACAAGTGGGTAGGATTAGGCCAAAAACTTAACTTGTCAAAACAGCTCAAGTTTAGATAAATAAGATGAATTTGGGTCATTTAAACTTATCTAGATATTTACTTTTTTGTGTAGATGACAAATAATGTAGTATAGGTATCGTGCTAGTATCGAAACACAAATGAAGGATACCCAGGCCTAGTTGACGCACAGCAAATAAGCCGCCTCCATTACCTTGTATGAGAGAGAGCACACCGAGGAGGCAGGCCGCCCAGAGCTTTTTACACCTTTGCAGTTCTTACCTGACAGAGACACTGCTGTAAACTACACTAAGTAGATGGGTGAATGCATCGTGAGAGTGAGTGGTGAGTGGTGGTGGTGGTGGTGGTGGTGGTCGGAGGGGCAGATGGAGCAGATTTGGCAGCCTTGCTTCCGTCTGTCTACCCCAGAGCAGCTGTGGCTACAATTACAGTAGGTTACCACCACCACCGAGTATGGAGTGAAAGAATAGTGACTGCACTGTCGCACTTTGAGGAACTTGTGACACGGGCCTTGTAAAGTAAAGCAATACCAGACAGTGTTATTATTAGTATTAGACAGAGCTAAAACATCAACAGACTGCTGCTTCAGTGAGAGCCCAAAAAGGTTGGGAAACACTGCACTAGGAGACTTGTTATCCATCAACCCTGAACAATATCCTTCTTACTGGACATTGTGGAGTGGAATAACAATTTTAGCTGTAATTTTGTCACAGTTTTTTTTTAAAGTTTCATAATGTGAGACTGTGATGCCGAAGAGATTTGCATAACAGTCATTTGAAAAGCACCTGGGCTCATTTCTTGCTTTACTTGTTTGTCCTAACAGCTACAGTGTAACTTTTGGTTGTTACTCATGCACGGACTTGCACTCGTCAAATACAAAATGAAAACAGTATTCTTTGGAGGACAAAGGGACAAAGGCTTCACCTGTGGCGATCTGGATGAATCCGAAGAGAATGATAATGATGAGAGCCAGCAGCTTGGAGGCAGTGAACAGGTCCTGGACTTTGGTGGCGGCTCTCACGCTGATGCAGTTCACAAATGTCAGAGAGGCTGGAAAAGATGGGGAGAAGTACATGAAAGCACAGAATTGTTTAGTGTCTGGGAAATCTTCCTGTTTTGTTGCAATTTAGGGCTGGAAATCAGGATTTTCAGATTTCAAATCTACATTGGAATGCAATTGGACAAGAAAGCACCTAATCAGATTATACACAATTTGGAAGAAAGAACTAGTCTAGAAAAGTTGACAATGAGGCATTATTCATTAGGCTTGCCTTGTTGTATAATTGGTTGGTAGGATGCTACGGGGAAATTTGCCCAAAGCTTACATAAAATATGAACATTTTTGTTTAACCGAGCAGCAGAATGAAAGCCAGCACTCACTCAGACAGAGACAGGCGAAGAGTTTGGCAGCACTGTCGGGCACGGTGCATGTTGGGTAGAGCGGCTTGAGCAGGTAAGTGGCAAACACCAGCGACACCACGTACTGAGAAGACGGACGGATAATCAGCATCTCCACCCACAGCTTCAGGAAGGCCGCTAGCTCTCCGTACACCTCCAAGATGTATGTGTAGTCGCCCCCTGACTTAGCAATAGTGGTGCCCAGCTCAGCGTAGCACAGAGCCCCCATGGTGGAAATCACCCCACACACGGACCACACCACCAGCGACAGGCCCGTGGACCCGACCTCCTTCACCACACCGGTCGGAGAGACGAAAATGCCCGAGCCAATGATGGTCCCGATGATCATGCCCACGCCATTGAACAGGGTGATGCTGCGCTTCAGTACGATCTTGTCTCCTTTGGCGGGACAGTCTGCAGCCGGGCTGCTGGCTGTGGGGGCGGTCTGAGGAGAGGGAGAGCGCTCCACTATGAGACCATCCTGCTCTGGGTCTCCTGCTTCTGCTGCTGGACAACACAAGACATTGATAGGGTTAATATTAATGACACTGCAGCTGAAAGTCACTATGTGCCAAACATTCATGGTCTGAAGCAGGACTCCAGACTGAAGCCAAACATGTGATACAATTATGTTTCTATCTATGAGAGCAACAACCTAATAATAAAGCTCTTTTTCTTTTGTCCATATTCTTTCCCTATAATATAAAATTATAGATTTCCATAGAAAGTTAAAGAAGATTAATTAAAATAGCAAACAGCATATGCTGAATGTGTAGTTGAAGTATTGGCATTAAAACATCATTTTAGAAACTGTGTTTGGATCATTTTTAAATTGGTGTGTCTCCATTTTCAACCAAGCCAAAAAGTTCATCTGCATTTCCACAAAGTGATGAAGTGTGAGAACTGTTGCTTTAACAATTAAGAATACAAAACAAAGTAGCCTTTTCTAAATTTTTAAATTTACTCAAAATTGTGCCCATAACAATACAAAGAGCATTAAAACCCATCTGTAGGCAAATGATTATTTGTTAAAGAACAGGGTAGAAATAGAGTAAATAGATACTGTTCAGATTCAGACCTATATATATGTATATATTTTCATAAAATAGTTTATGAAAATGATCAACAAATGTTAGCTACAATAAAAAAAGTGGTGTTCATTTTTGCACCTGAATAAAACATTGTAGCTGTAGCCAAACATGTGAATTCATCCAGACACTTATTTGCTTGGCCGATCTCCCAGTGACTATATAACAATAACATAGCATCCAAACATGGCTGGCTACAGGCTATGAACTCTGCAGAGGTTATATAGTTCAGTCTCGGTTCACGGTTCAACACATCCTTTCCAGTGAGAGGCATCACTATGGCAACCTGCTCCACACCTCGCGACGTTGCATCAGAGCGCGAGGTGGAACAGGCGCATCTATGGACCATGTGGGAGCCCAATGGAGAGGTGTGAGGGAGGGAGCGTCCGTGCGGGCACCTACCTCCTGTCTTCTCCGGGCTCTTGGCCAGGCTCTCTCGGCTGCTCCGTGATTTCAGCTCCGGTTCAGCCATCTTCGCTCTTAATCTGGTTCCCCGGTGTCTGTTATTCTTACCTCCTGTCCCCCCCCCCGGGCCCTTTATCCTTCCTGACTTTGTCTCCCCTTCCTTCCTCTGTTTTAGTCTATATAATTTTAGGCTACTCCACTAACCCAAATGATGGCCACTACTTGAAATTACTACGTCCAAAATTTCAAACCCCAAAATGACCAGTCCGTTCAAAAGACAAGCACACGCGCTCTATGTTAATTTGGTCTCTAGCCCTGATCCTCTGTCTCTACCTCCCCTCTCCGTCATCAGGGAGGAGTCCGCTCCAAACCTTTGTGATGCTGCCGTTTCGTGCGCGCACACCCTCTCCCCAATATCTCACAGGGGTAAGTAGGTTAGTCCGAGGCACCATTTGGAGTGGCCATGTGACGCCGTAATCTCTTTGTTGCCGCCTAATCCCGTGAAATACAGTCTACCCATGTCACAAAGGATGAGCAAGGATGGCACCGCCCTCTAGTGGCGTCAGTACAGCATGACACTCATTAAGTGTGAAGAAAGGGGACACCCCATGGAAAACGGATACCCAATAACCCAATTCTGGTGGCTTAGCGCGCGCTATCAGAAGACGGAATTCTACAATAGGAATTATGCTATTGACTTAAATAACACGTGGTAGCAGAAATAAAACTTTAAACCACAATAAATGATGCAATTGTCTTAAGAAGCCTGATAACTATTGCAGGAGGTCACTGTGACATTTTAAGAAAATATCATAGGTGTAAATTCTCTTTTGCAGCGCCTGCCTTCACTCTAAATGCTGCCACAAGAAAAGTAAAAGTATAAGCTTTTCTTCTTTGTAAACTTGCCTAATCATCAATAGACCTATTGACACAATGTCAGGAAAGGCTCTATATTTGATTTCTTTTTCTTTTTTTGTACCTCAGTAGCTGTAAGCTCAGGCATTTGTACAGACATTACTGTGCATCTAAATGTAAAGCATTCATGAGCTTGCAGGCTATAGCTCTCTGGCATATGTGAAAGTCACACTACCTCATAATGAAACATGCTTAACCCATCCCTATAGAACTGAAACGTTACAAATGGTTATTTTGGATCAACAATAACTGCATTTCGTTGCCTCTTTCATTGTTATTTTTTGTGCCTTTAACATTAATAGCGCAGGTTTAATCTCCATAAATGTGCCATATTGTTGTATGCCTGTAGTGCAAAGGCCATTGGGGTAAGTTGATCAGGCCTGTCTAACACATAGGGCATTCAAGGACATGATGCTGGTCACATAAGCACATGAAGGGATCATCAATTAGCAGCTTCAGTATCTTGTTATTGCTGACTGTGGTTGTATGAGGACCTTTGAAGCTAAATGCTTAATAGGGTTTAAGATAGGCTTAATGTGGCAGCAGACACCTGGTGTTTTCTCTCTTCAATGGCCAACACTGCAGGGTCAACAATGGGTCATGGCCATAAAAACAAACAAAGAAAACAAACAAAACTCTACTTTTAAAGAACATGTTGATGGACAGGTGCACTTTGCACTTTTTTATAGAAGAAAAGAAGACATTCAGAGAATGAGCCCCGTTGTGTTTGGCGGTGAAGTCGCGACACTTGCATGACTATCGCTGCTGACAAAGTGGGCCAGAGATCGCCCAGCTCTGCTCAAGCGTCTCCGCTGAAGGTGACGATGAGCTCCGACCAACACTGGATTTACCCAGGGCACTTTCTGCCTCGTGTCCGGGGACTTTCCCCTGGGCGAAGAGAGGAACCAGGTCCTCCGCGTGTAGCCCAGACTGCAAGTCTTCTGAATGCCCGGATGTGAAGCGGGAGGAGGGAGGTAGATATAGGGTGAAGAATGTTAGTGCTCCTCGGTCATGGTGCCGAACTCACTTGAACTGTTATTACACAAAGAAAACAAAGTGAATGTGGTGAACGTTATTAAGTATATTCTTAAATATATTCAAGTTTTCATTTAGAAAGTTTGACACTCAGTTGGGTTAAAGAAAAAAACACTCGTTGCTCCCTTTTCCCAGCATGCATTGCTCGTGCTTTTCAATTATGTCATTATTACAGGGGCTTAGGCGCTTTTTGTTGTCACTGGAGCTTCACAACATGACATGATTGATCACTGTGTCCAATAACTATTTCTTTATCTTATTATTGTATTAAACTTTGAAAAACACCGACACCATGATCGAGGCTCCTCTGTTTGGCGCAGCTGTATATAATCTGTCCTCCCTCTCTCTTCCACTGTGGGCGGAAGCTCATCGCAGAGGTCACGTGCTGAGTGCTCGTCACTCCACCAATCACCTCGGGGAAGGTCTGAGACAGGAGCCAATAGTCGCCCTTGCAGGGTGTCACCTGATGCAGGTGGGCGGGAGAACCAGAAACATGGACCTAGTGTGCAGTTCCTCACAGGAGACGCTGGATGGCGCACTTGAGCTCCTCCAGTTGATGTGATGTGCACTGGTTTGTAATCTCCCGCGGCTGGCGAGTGAGTGCGATGGATGAGGTGGACACTCCAGAACCCAATTCAGACTACTCTCCGCCCACATTTTCTTTTGGGTATGAAAATTAACATTAAAAAAACAATGGAAGCGTGCACACTACAGCAATAAAAAGTAGCCTTTAGGAGAACAAAAAAGCCCTTTGACATGCAGGTAAAAGTCGGAGGCAACAAAAATTGGTCAGACGGTCGCACTTGACCCCTGGGCTATCCACCTTATTCTGCCCCGCCCACTTTTGTTGTAAAAGCATTTCCTGTTTTTATTAGCACTTCCTGTGAGCTGAGATTTCCATTGTTGTCAATGGAAGAGAGTGAAGAAAATAAAAAGGGAATCA
>OMNZ01028688.1:0-10054 GCA_900303255.1 Lesueurigobius sanzi | reverse complement strand
CACTTTTACGCCAACTGTTGTCTGTCTCTTCTTTCCCTCTCTCCTTCCTCACTCTCTGTCTCTCTCTCTCTTTCTCTCTGTCTCTCTCTCTCTCCTTCCTCACTCTCTGTCTCTCTCTCTGTCTCTCCCTCTCTCCTTCCTCATTCTCTCTCTTTTCTCTCTCTTCTCTTTCTTTCTCTCTCTCTCCTTCCTCTCTCCCCCTTTCCTTCCTCTCTGTCTCTCTCCTTCCTCTCTCCCCCTTTCCTTCCTCTCCCTCGCTCTTCCTCTCTCTCTGTCTCTCTTCTTCCTCTCTGTCTCTGTCTCTCTCTTCTTTTTCTTTTTCTCTCTCTCCTTTCTCTCTCTCTCTCTCTCCTTCCTCTCTCTCTCTCTCTCTCCTTCCTCTCTCTCTCTCTCCTTCCTCTCTGTCTCTCTCCTCCCTCTCTCCCTCTCTGTATTCCTTTGGTATTTGAAAAGTAACTGTATTCGAAAAACCCTCAAATGAGAGAGTATTTGTACCTGAATACAGTTACTGAAAATGAGTATTCTGAATACGTATTTTAAATACATGTATTTAGTTACTCCCCAACACAGCGTTCGTGTGACATCACAATATTGTTAAGAGCCTACAGTTTGAAATTGAGGGCAAATGTAAATGATGTGCTGCATGGCAACTGTGAAAATACAGGTTTCTAGTCTTTGTTTATTGTTTATTCTTTGTTGGGCCAATCCACATGAAACAAAAACTGTCTCACAGTCCAATATCTTCTCTGTCTGCACATACAGTTGTGGCCAAAAGTGTTCATACCGTTTTAGACAGACTTTATTGATCCACAAGGGAAATTGCATCATCACAGTAGCTCAAATAGTAATCTTAAAATAAAAATAACAATCCTAAAATAAGTCCTAAAATACAACAACAAAATGATAAATGTGAGAATAGTATAAAGAAAGAAATCCAGCTGGGTACTCTGGAATATACATATCTGAGAATATGTGCAAATTTACAAGTTTAAAATACAGAGAAAAGCTACTAAATACTAAAAAATAGAATGATAGAACTTTGAAATTTTCAATATACAATATATACAAAGACGAAGCAGATATAACATGAAGTCTGTTAAATGAACAATGCACCGTGACCTATGATCTGGAGGTTCATCTTTTGGCCATTTTTCATAGAATATGAATGAGGTTGTGCAAAGCCATTTATTGCCAAAGAACTGAGTTTACTCTTTTGAAATGATGTCAGAAACTACTCAAATGTCCCTGATCTAATGTTTTCATGACCTCCAACAACTGCCAGGAAAAACTCACTTCAGCTGAAATACAGGACTCTCTGACTAAATGTCTGTTTGTTCCTATGTCAATGTTATTTCTATCGCACATTTACAACTTGAGCAGCTCAAAGTGCGGCTCTGACGTGCAGAGGCAGATTGCTCCAGAGCTGGGGGCCGGCCACAGAGAAAGCTCGGTCCCCTCTGCTCTTAAGTTTAGACCTGGGAACAGCCAGGAGCAGCTGAGAGGGAGACCTCATGGTTCGAACAAGAACATGAAACAACAAAAATGTAGTTACACACGAAGGTGCCAGACCCAGAAGTCATTTAAAACTGTATTCAACAATTTGTACTGTATTCAACAATTTGTACTGTTCCAACCAGTAACCATGAGTGAAATAAAGCTTTTTGCGTTCTCATTCATATTCTATGAAATGCCCTGGTATGTAAACTTTTGGCCACAACTGTACCTATGAACTAAGCTCCAATTATTTCTTCATGTCCAAAAGTGGTGACAGTGTTCAGAAACATGAGCATGATGTTGGCCAGTAGAAAGGACTTTCAGCCTTCAGAATAACATGGCAGGTTTGTGAATCTATCAAATAATAATCAGGGAAAATATATGTCAATTTTCATTTAGGAAATTCCTTTCAAAAACTATTTCTCTCCCACAGAGTTGTATTGGCACCTGCTCTGACTGAAATATAATTCTATAATGTGAACGCAGTCTATTCTATCTATGCAAGCAGATGACTGTGGCAACGTGTGTCCGTGCCTGGAACGGACTCCAGCTAAACTCAGACAAAACTGAAATTATCGTCTTTGGCCCACAGAAGCAAAGAGAAATTGTCATCAGTCATCTCGAGTCTCTCTCTCTAAAACCTAAAAATCAGGTTAGAAATTTAGGGGTAATCATGGACTCAGACCTGAACTTAAACAGCCACGTTAAATCAATAATATCAGCAGCTTTTTACCATCTGAAAAACATTGCTAAAATCAGAAGTAGTGTCTAAAGCAGACTTAGAGAGACTAATCCATTTGTCTCCAGCAGGTTGGACTACTGTAACGGCTGCTCACTGGCCTCTAAACGAGCTGTAAAACAGCTGCAGTACATCCAGAACGCTGCTGCTCGAGTCCTGACTAGAACCAGGAAATACGACCATATTAGTCCAGTGCTCAGATCTCTGCACTGGCTTCCTGTCGCTCAGAGAATAGACTTTAAAATAGCTTTGCTTATTTACAAGTCTCTTCATGGTCTAGCACCAAAGTACATCTCTGACATGTTAGTGCCATATGAACCATCTCGGGCTCTGAGAACCTCAGGGAGTGGTCTCCTGCTGGTTCCCAGAGTCAGGACTAAACATGGACCTCAGGGAGTGGTCTCCTGCTGGTTCCCAGAGTCAGGACTAAACATGAACCTCAGGGAGTGGTCTCCTGCTGCTTCCCAGAGTCAGGACTAAACATGAGACCTCAGGGAGTGGTCTCCTGCTGGTTCCCAGAGTCAGGACTAAACATGGTGAGGCTGCGTTTCAGTTTTATGCAGCAAAAATCTGGAACAGTCTGCCAGAAGGTGTGAGACAGGCCTCAACTTTGACAATGTTTAAATCTAGGCTGAAAACGGTTCTTTTTAACTGTGCATATGTCAACTGAAAGTATTTTATCTGCACTCTTCACTTTTAAATGTCACTTTTAATGTAATTAGTCAATGATTATATTTGTTTTATTGATTGATTTTATCTGCTTTCTTGTAGTTTTATGAAATTGTGAAGCACTTTGAATTGCCTTGTGTATGAATTGTGCTCTACAAATAAATTGGCCTTGCCTTCTTGGTGGTTTTTACACTTTTTACAGTAAATCTCCTTTTATTTCCTCCCTTTGTGTTCTGTCAGCTACTTCACAAAGTCAGAACACCTTGAAAATATGTAAAACTATTTGAAGTCGCCGAGGTAGTGCTGATAATTTTTAGTTTTGTGCTTTACAATGGACAATGCAGTCGTGCCGCGGGACGGACGCTTTTATGTAGTCATTTACTAATCTCCCTGTTCATTAGAGAGAACACTTGATGCAAAGACGGTACACCCTGTAAAATCACTGGGCTATGACCAGTCATTTAGGGCTGAACGTTTGGTACATGCCTGGTCCCATTGTGTGGAACCCTGTGCGTACATGTGTAGCCTGTTTACCGAGGACTAATTGGATACAAGGCGATAATTGCTTGTGTGTGTGTAGCTAGATAGTCAGCGAGGTGCCCATCTTACAGCTGAAAAATATGTCGATGCAGGGCTCAGACCAGTTCTCTCGCCACATCAGCTGCTAAAATCACTCAATTCTAAGTTCTAGTGGCTTGTGGTCTGTGGCTTGTTGCTTCCAAACATCCTCAGCATTATAAATTGAACAGCTCCTTCATTAAATCAATCTGAGTTTTGCTTCAACAAATGTACGACTTTCCCTTATTAGCCGAAACCATGCTGAGACGAAAGGAATTTTTTGACTAGCTGCAAACTCGTGTCGTCTTCATTTAATATCAATGAGATGAGATCGCTGTACTATAAACTGTCCTCATATTGATTCAAAGGGACACAAGCTATTTCCCACTGAGTAATCCAGTCCAAACCACTAATTGGTTCAAAGATGGAGGCCCCGCGGGGATTCAGCCCCAAACCAAGGAAGACAAAAACACTGTTTGCATTGCCGTACATCATTTGGACCAACGGAAAGAATGCGATTCATGTATGTTCACATGGACCAGGGGACCAAACAGAGGGGACCATATGTCTACTGCATGGCCAAAATGTCTCTTATGGACAAGTTACGAGTCATTGTTCGCAGAGTTTGCTGCACGCTGATAAAAACTGAGGAAGAGGTTGTAAAACACACTCAGGATTATTCAACAAGTCGAGGGCCGTAGCGTTTACAGAGTACAGCTCAATATAAACAAGGCTAAATCGACAATGAGTGTGGATATGAGCAATAGCGACTTTAGTGCCGTGTTAACACATCATTTAGGCAAACTGTCAAAGAAACATTTAAAATTTGACTGGATAATTATTAGTAAGCATGTAGTTACTGTAATGAGTTCACTGAATTCTTTTGTTTTATCTTTATTCATCTTTATCATTAGAGGGATGGTGGATTGGAATATTATGCAAAACCGGCTCTTTAGAACAGGGGTATACGTCAGGGGCATTTCTAGGGGATTCTTCTTGGCCACCCCCAGGTGCCACCGCTCTCGGGATGGCTGGAGAAGTATTTTATGGCAGTTTTTCCTCTACCATTATATTTAGAGAGCTTAATATAATGGCAGAATCTGTTTCACCAGATTCTGCATGAAACAAGGGAGAGGTATTTTTCTGAAATCATCACAAACTGTAGTAACATCTGCCTTGCCTTGCCTAAAAGCTATTTAAATATAACCAAGGGATACCACGATTAAGAAATTTTGAGTCGCGGTTATTGTGAGGAAAAATATTGCGATTTGACGATTATTCATGATTATTGGAATCACGGAAGAAAAACCTTACAAAAAGTACTGTCCAAACTTTCACAAAAAAGAAACAAAGCATGATATGTATATTTTCATATTTATTTAATTGTTGTCGTCAAAACCTACTCCACATTCAGCTTATGTTAAAATTAAATTATAAAAATATAAATATATGAATAGCTGATTTCCGTGCGCTTGCAGTTTCACTTAGGTTTTTATTTGTATTTTATTGTGACATAACAAACTGCTGCAAATGCTTCTTTTGGGACTGATTATCGACTTGTCATGCAAAGATGGATAAAGTCACCTCTGCGACTTCAAATAATTTTACATATTTTCAAGCTGTTCTGACTAAAATTTAAAAAAAGAGAAAAGAGAAACGATTCACCTTGAGTCCTAAAACTCCCACGATTAACCTTCCGTGAGCTTTTATTACCGCAGTAATTGCAAAACTGGTTAATCTCGACATCCCTAAATATAACAAAATAATATTTTACATTATTCATAGGATTTATAAATATAACTCATTTATACAAATTATTTGAAAAGCCCCTCCGTCCTTGTGCCACCCCTGGAATATTAAGAATCAACCCTGGGCCACCCCAGTGAAAAAAGTCTGGACACACCACTGGGCAACGTCAGGCCCAGGGGCTAAATCCCGCCCTCCAGCATGTATCCTCTGGCCCCTCAGATACAGAAAATATGACCAACTCCTCTCTCTGATCCCTGTGTTTAATAATTATATTGATGAATACTTCCATTTTACATACAATGATTAACATTGGGTCAAAATGGGGAAGCTTGGCCCCCCCGTATTGTGGCTAGAAATAAGTAACTTGCCTACCCCTGCTTTATAACCTTTTTACCATGTTGCAATGTTGGTCCAAAAACCTTCGCTGGAACCATGTATCAAGCATTTTTGGGAAATCTTAGCACCGCAGCAGCAGCTCATGAAAAGCACCTCCTGTTCCCCAAAGCTCCTCCTGGAAATGTCCTTCTCTTACGATCTCTTATCCCTCCATCGAAGAGCACCGTCAGTAGAAACATCGGCTGAAGCTTCATGAACACCACCACAACACAACGCTCTTTTTCCTTTTTATATTTTTTTATTTTTTACAAAAGCTATGCAGCCAGTTGGAGCAGGGGGAGGGGGATGGGCTTATGGAGTGTTTGCTCATAGAACCTGGAAATACAAGTGAGGCAGAGTTATTTTTAGCCGTCTCAGATCAATATTGCATAAACCAAAAAAGTGTAAGGTTTTTTACACTATACACAACAAAACTGTTAACAAGTTAATGCAACTTGAATGAAAAGGGGCAGAGAGAAGAGTAATCTTCTGATATCTGACCCTTAGTTCATTTTGCAAACACTTTACATACTGTAATTTCTTTTCATTTTGGTGTATTGGCAGTTTTTTTTAACAAATATTTACATTTATTTACAGTGTTTACAATTATTCAAAATACAAAACCGTCAAATTTGTTCCACATTTTTAACCAACTCTATTTTTCATACTGCAGTAGCTTTTGTGTGATGCTTGAATGCCATGATAGTTCTTGTTTTTTATTTCTTTGTGAAGCGTCACATTATTTCCTTTCACTTGACGATGTTAATGATCAAGATGTGTTTGAGATTATTACCAAATAAATGCAAAAAGCACAATATCTTCTCTTTCTCTTTGGTAAAGGCAAAAACAATCATTCAGAATAGCCGCACGCTTTTGTAAATCAACTTTTATTGTTCTCTTGTTACAAGGACTGTTCTGCACCATATAACACTAGTATTACCAGGTTAAAAAGAAGAAGTGTATTTTATTTCAGCGTAAAACTTGAAAAACATGTTTGTATGACCTAAGTGTAAGTGCTGTGTTGTATTGTCAGAAGTCTGTAGTGCTGAGGCCCACGGGGAGTGTCCTATTGATCAGCACACAAGGCAACCAGCTCTCACGCACTCCCATCCAGGAATAATTACAAATGTTTGTACGGATTAACCTTGTTACCTTTCTGCACAACTGTGCTTTAGTTTTCAAGTCACTTTTTCAAGAGTCACTAGAGGAGGATTTATAGCAGATTTAAGCACTTACGATTAATTTCCTGATGTAGTTTAGGGATAACAAAAGTTAAGAAGTTAATCAAGAGACATCTAGGGGCAACTAAATGAAACCTAATGCTATTTAAGATCTTGTGAATGCCACTTGTGATCAACTTAATGCCAAAATTTCATACCACTTTAATAAACATTCTCCGGCTGACGCTGATGACACGATGCTTCTGTGTGACTTTTTATGTGGAAAAGAAAATTGTAGTGCGTACTTGACCTTCCAGTGACCCAGTGGCTGTGTGTGTGTTTAGACGGCACCTTTACTTTCCATCACAACGGCCTTTATGACCCTCCAGGATCTTTTTTAGTGAATGGTAGGTTTTCACTGTGTTGCCATGGAGATGGTTCCATCAGCAGAGAAAAAATGTGTCCTGGAGTGTCAGGCCGCTGTGATGGAAAGTACAGTACACCCTAATGTCAAGTTGTTTTTTCACATATAAAAGTTCCATAATGCATCTTTACGTTCAGATTTACTGTAGATGTATGTTCTATTTAGTCACAAACCTCTAAAAAATAATGATAACCAGGCCTTATTCAAGTAGCTTTCCCAAAGTATGTCCACATTTCTACACAAGCTCAATGAGGCCAATTTGACTTTCACATGACTTTTCACTTTGTGCACCGAAAGATTGAGTTATCCTAACACATTCCTCAAACAGTAATGCTGCGTTCACACCAAAGGCTGCTTGAACAGCAAAGGCGTTGGGTTAACATTCAAAATTTGTGACCAGTCATAGGAACCAGGGACACACCCTGGGGCAATTTGAGTTATTCACAGATTCTGAAAGTGTAGTTTCTAAGCTTTACAATAATTTTATAACACATGGAAATCTGTTAATATTTGGAAAATCTGTGGCAATTTGAAAGTATAGGCAAGTAGGCAAAGGTAAAATGGAGAAAGGCGTCTGCTTGTTTAAGCACAATGGTGCTCATTTGCATTTCATTCAAGCAGTTGACGGTGACGTAGCGTGCTAGAAATACTGTCAATTCTGTGCTCAAATGGTGGACAGAGGCTGAAGCATGGGCATTTATCTCATTCATGATACTTGGCACCACTTTCATTTGTGAAAAAGGGAAGATACATCGCAGGAGACGCAAATAGACATTGGGCCGGGATTTGACGCTATCTTCGCAAGACCAAGGATCGAGATTACGGCAAGATCGAGACTACGACTTGGAGAATACGGGAGCTCACAAAAGAAACATGAGCTTGTGGCAATGCTAGAAAGGCACATATTGGCCACTTTCAAATGGACAACGTTTGTGAAAAGGGGGAAACATAGACATGGGGATTTGGCACAGATCTTTCTTCACGGGACAAAGGAGCATTTTCCCTGGGAAGAAACACAGAGACTCGGAGCGCCAGAAATCTTTTGGAGAAAGCTGCGGCGCGGAAACCAATCAGAGTGGCTTGCTTTAGTGATGCAATGACCCATTTCATGTACCAGGATGAATCCAGGTAGAACCAGGGAAAACAACAATAACACTGGAGGAGCAGCTAATCTTTTGACCAATCAACCTTATATTTCAGAGACAGGAATAGGAAGGACCTTGCTTGGAGGAGGATCAGTGAGGAGATCGGGATCTCGGCTAAGTTATCTAAATACTTCACAATAGTTATTACCCCGTTTAGCCAAATCCGGGAAGGAGTCGGACAATGTACAGTCACTATTTATTTTCCCGCTGACAAGTTTGTTCAGAGGAAGTATGCAAAAAGAGGGGGAAGAGTCTGAGGGACAAATATATGAAGGAGAAAGAAAGAGAGAACGTAGAGCGGTGCTGCAGGGACAGTGCAGAGGTGAGATTTTTGACGCGCCCCAAGCGTCTTTGACTCTGGTGACAAGTGTCTGACTTCCAAAATGCACAGCCTTCCAAATAGAGGCATTTTGAGCGATGTTGCCATCCAAAAAGGCCTTCGGTCTGAACTGAAATACATTAAAAGAATTAGAAACTGACTAATTGTCCTGGGCGTACCCTCCGCTCAAGTCCCACAGTTACTCAAACTCCTTCAAAGTGTAAGTTGCTCTTTGCCTTTTGTTATTTTTGGATTAATGGTGAAGACGCCTGACATGAGCTTTGTATGAATATAGTTTAGGTCAATGGGCATTTAGGTGGGTAATTTGAGCCAAAGCACAGAAGAAGATAACTTGTTCTCTTAAGTGGAGTGTAAATAATCTATGAGTCTATCCATGACTCTGATTGATTGGCAGCTTGTTTTGCTTCCCTCATTTACATTTAAAGCATCCCAGCTCAGCAGTAAACACAGCCATCAATAATTTACTTGCCTATAGTCTGGTCAAAACTCAGCTTCTAAACTGACTTGGGACGAGTTGACAAAGGAAAGAAAAATCTCACATTGGAAATAAAAATCCGATCCAATCAAATCAGCACGGCATGGTACGTGCAGTTTTAAAGAAAACAATTTGAGCTGAAATGTTTGACTTAGTGACTGATGGAAATGGAGGCAGCGGTCCATGTTTTGATGAGTCTAAAATATCCTGTTCCCAGACGTTTGGTGATGTAATGAGGAAAAGAAAATTCAAATAAAGGAACAACTGTATCCAAATAACGTTTACAATGCAGTATAGCACATTGCTTTTATACTGCTGCTACTACAGTTACTTTGCTGGTGCAGAATTCCATTGTGTCCTTGGGCAAGACACTACACCCACCTTGCCTAGGCAGGAATATGCATACTGTATATGAAAGATAGGGTGATGGGCAGGGATATGGTTAAGGGTTGATACTACTATAACCAAGGCTATTGATTGTGTGTGTGTGTGTGTGTGTGTGTGTGTGTGTGTGTGTGTGTGTGTGTGTGTGTGTGTGTGTGTGTGTGTGTGTGTGTGTGTGTGTTGGTTTTGGTGGTTAACAAGGACACAAGGATGCACACAATGCACACAAAAGGTCAATTTGGATTATGAGGCCAGCGCAAAAGTCTGCATGTAATTCTAGCAATGCAGAAGCTTTTCTAAAGGCCAGAAGGGGTTTTGTTTCATGCAATGTCCTCATAATCAACAATACCCAGACTTTATGTGTAATTTAAAATAGCTCTGCTTGTTTACAAGTTTCTTCATGGTCTAGCGCCAAAGTACATCTCTGACATGTTAGTGCCATATGAACCATCTCGGGCTCTGAGAACCTCAGGGAGTGGTCTCCTGCTGGTTCCCAGAGTCAGGACTAAACATGGTGAGGCTGCGTTTCAGTTTTATGCAGC
>OMNZ01028677.1:0-31427 GCA_900303255.1 Lesueurigobius sanzi | reverse complement strand
GTTTTATCTGATATTTCCAACAACAGTTAGACATTCGTTTATCGTTACTATGGCAACAGCTACAAAGGAAATATATAGGGATCTAGCTTCCCGCCTCCAGCTAAGTTTAATAACAATGAAAGGGTCTATATTCCTTTCCTTGACTGTTGTTCACATTGTTAGCAGCGCTTTAATGCAAAGCTGAGCAGCTGTAGCCTGGATTTGTCCTACCTTCCGGATGCACCTGGAAACCATGACAACGAAGTTAATTCAGAAACTGGCAACTGTTTAGCTATTGCTTTCTGATTTTAGCTATAGGATCTGGCAACCTAAAGAACTGGACTCAGTGGGTTTTCTGATTTGGCCAAAGTGTTACAATTTCAGTCATGTTTCCTACTGTGCCTTTACTTAATGTTTCAGGTTTGAAAGAGACCAGGAGGACACATTTAGCTTAGAAATCGATGACATCGCTCCCCTGAAGAAGATCCGCGTCCGAGTAGATGGCACTGGAAGTCGGCCGGATTGGTTTCTGGATAAGGTAAACAAAAGGAGCAAGTGTTTGTGCGCACAACGAGGCCTAACTGTCCCATGTTGTATTTCAGATCATGCTGAAAAACCTTACTACTGAGGAGGTGTATGAGTTCACGTACGAGAACTGGCTGTCAAAGACCAAGGGACCAAAGAGGACCAAGGTGTGTGAGCTGCCCGCGACTGTAGACGGCGAGGAGATGGTGGAGAGCACAACGTACACCATCCAAGTCCAAACCAGTGATGTTGGGGGTGAGTAGCACAAAATGTACTAAAACACAAAATCACCCCAAAACGGCGGGTCGTCTCATGATCGGTAGGTCGGGGGTTCGAATCCCGGCTCCTGCAGGTGCAGACTGTCGTTGTGTCCTTGGGCAAGACACTTCACCCAATGCCTAAGTGTGAGTGGTTGGTGGTGGTCAGAGGGACCGTTGGTGCAGATGTGAGCAGCCTCGCTGCTGTCAGTCTACCCCAGGGGAAACTGTGGCTACAATAGTAGCTTACCACCATCAGCATGGAGTGAATGAACCCCCCCCCCTTTCATGTGTGAAGCGCTTTGAGTGTGACTATGTCATATGAAAAGCGCTATACAAATAAGAATCCCTTTCCCTTTCCCTTGCAGGTGCTGGGACAGATTGCAATGTTTTCCTCATTGTGTTTGGAGAGTACGGCGACACAGGGACGCTGCCGCTGAAGGACAGCACCAACAGAAACAAGTTTGAGCGGAAAGGGAAAGATGTGTTTCGGTTTCCAGACATGCTCAGTCTGGGGGAGCTGTCCAAGGTCCGAGTGTGGCACGACAACAAAGGTGAGAAACCGTCAATTTAGCTGGCTCTGAAATGTGTGCGCTGTCAGTGTGTCGCAGCGAGGAATACAGTGAGAGGATTTGAGCTTCTACTCTGTGACTGTTGTTATGTAATTCTTCTGTAATACATGTGGTAATCTGGTGCTGTGTGCTGTGAGCAGGTCCTGCCCCGGGCTGGCACCTGGAGTACATGGATGTGAAAGATGAGACCATGGACCAGACCTTTCGATTCCCCTGTGACCGCTGGTTCGCAAAAAACGAGGATGATGGGCAGATAATGCGGGAGCTGGCATGTGCCAACAACGACGCAGTGGACCTCAGTGACAAAACTAGTGCGTACAATTGGTACCATTTGTGATGAATGTCAAAATAATCTGCAATTGGAAAAAGAATTGGAATTGGTTTCCTTGGGGCATTAAAAGTCATTAAATGAATTGTGTCAAAAGTAAGGCCTTAAATGTCATTAAAAAGCATTAAATAGAATTGAAACTGGCATAAATCAAAGGTTCTTGGAAAATCATGACATTCCTCAACTAATTTTACAGCATAAGTTCGTCAAAAATACAAAAATCAGGGTCTAGACTTGACTCATACTGTATTTCTGGTCAAAAGTTGTCCGTTGTATCAAATTGAATATTGAATATGGAAATCAATATTAAATATGTTCTGATTTGTGGCATTTGTGGCACTAAAAATGTAGTATTTGGGCATTAAAATAGCAGAGTATTAAATTTGACTTGCCCCTACCTGTATAAACCCTGTAGTAGAATATAATTATTTACACAGCGATAGAGAAATTCTACAAACTATGTGCCTCTCTTTGCTTTGCACAGAATATGAAATTGCCACGACGACTGCTAACACAGATGGTGCATCGACCACAGAAAATGCCTGGGTTGTTTTGGAAGGAAGGAAAGCTCGTTCCAAAGAGTTTGTGCTGGAGAATAAGAAAAAGAAGTTCTTATGGTGAGTCTTTAGAGAGTCTAGGTGCAGCATTTGCTGCAAAACCCTGTTGTGGGGCTTACATAATCTCCTCTCCTCCACGTTTTATTTTTCTCTTCTCTTTTATCTTGTCTTACTTTATGTTTTCCCAGTCGAGGCTCTCAGGAGAGCTAATCCCATGAGACACACTAAAGAACAACTCCACAAACCAGTGCTTCTAATTATTCAGACACTAAACTATGCTCACTCTTTGCCCTTTACAGCGGTGCCACTGACACCTTTGAGTTTTCATCCAAACATGTCGGAGAGATCGCTGGCATTTGTCTGGGGCACATAACAAAAGATGGCAAGAAGCCTAAGAGTGGGGTCTCCTGGCATGTGATGGAAGTCGTTGTGACAGAGAAGGAGCTCGGGAACAAGTGAGTGCTCAGACATAGCATCATACTACAGTCGTGTGAGTGTGTGGCTCAATCCCTCCTTTCTGCTTAGGTATTTCTTCCACTGCGACGCACAAGTTCCCCTGACAGCCAAAAAGGACCAGTTCTTGACATTCGAGTGCTACAAATCAGTGGAGAGCTTTGCCAGCAAAGTCCGTAACTTAGTGCCTGTCAAATATGAGATCATAGTGATCACCGGTGACGTCAAAGGCGCCGGAACTGACGCCAACGTCTTCATCACGCTCTACGGCGTCAACGGTGACTCAGGCCAGCGCCACCTGCGCCAGAAATTCCGCAACCTTTTCGAGCGAGGCCAAACGGACCGCTTTGTGGTGGAGATGCTGGACCTGGGAGAGCTGCTGCGGATCAAAGTAGAGCACGACAACAGCGGCTCCAGCTGCGGCTGGTATTTAGAGTGTGTGGAGGTGACCAACACGGCCAACTCAGTCACTACCATCTTCATGTGTGGGAAGTGGCTGGACACCAAGAAGGCGGATGGCCACATCCAGCGAGTGCTCTACCCCAGATATTAGAAGGAGAATGCACAGATCTGTCCTGTACAGTAGAGGAGTTTATACAAGTTTTTTGAGTGAGAGATTTTTTTTTGACTAGTGCCAACTTTTTAGTCAAATCTGTTGAGTGGAATATTCATGTTGGTTTTGAAAAAGAAGCCGACTGCAACCTTTCTACAAAAACATTCTTAGATAATAAATTTTAATATTGATCATAATCTTGTGGACATTTTTTTTTGTACAATGAAAGTCTTATAATTTAGGAATTACAGTTGTGGCCATAAGAATTTATTTCTATTTATTTAATAGAATTTATTGCCATTGTCAATGAAGGTTTCACAGACTTGGAATTTTCTTCGGTTTGACTCGTGCAACATGAAACATAAACTTATAATAATGATAAATAATAAACTATGGAAAAAAGGTATTAAAAAAATATATAGAACTATAAGGCATGCATAAAAATAGAATAAGATCTAATAAATAGTTATTTAACACAATACGACACAGCAGCATAAATGGTAAATGGTGAATTACAGATTAGCAGCAAATGTGAGTGTGGACATACCACATAGTGCAAATAAATGGAACAGGTTATTCAGTTTACATTAGTCTGATACAGAGTTATTAAATGATAACACAAAAATCTTTATTTCAAGCCATTGATTGTCAAAAAAAAGCTGTTTGTTTACGCTTTTCAACTAGAAACTAGCCAAATGTCCCTGATCAAAAGTTTACATCTTGTTAGGGTGACCAGATTTACCAAATTATACTAACTGGGTCACACATTAGAAATCTTTAAATAATTTTTCCCATGCTGACTGTTAAAGGTCCTGTATTTGATACTTTTCCTAGTCGTGGAATGTAATAGTTGTGTCCTCCCTCAGTAAATTGTAAAAGTATTTGTGAAGGCTTTTTTTCACTCAAGAACTAGCAGCCAAGTTAGTGTTATTACTACAAAATGTACAAACAATGAAAGTTAAAAAAAAGAAATCAGGTATAGGATCTTTAACGTCTAATGACATGCAACAATCAATGGAGATTTTTAATTGGTTTATACTTTGTTATACATTGATTCTCAAGCTAAATGTGTTGCTTCGGGATCAAAATTGGCCAAAAACTGGGACACCTGGGACAGATCTGGTGTGACACTGGGACAAAACTCATGGGGACATGGAACAAAGGCCTTAAAACTGGGACATGTGGTCACTCTGCATATTGTGCATCTTGAAACAAACATCCAATTTTGTCAGAGAGTCCTGTATTTCAGCTGAAGTGAGTTTTTCTTTGCTCCTGAACAGTTTTTCCTGCCAGCTGTTGAAGGTCATGTAAACGTTAGATCAGGGACATTTGAGTAGTTTCTGTTTTGTTAAGAGTAAAGTCAGTTCTTTGGCAATAAATGGCTTCACACACGCGCTAACCATGAGTGGAGGAAAGATGTTTGTGTTATTCAATTTCTATGAAAAAATGGCCAAAAGACTAAAAGGGTATGTAAAGGCCACAATCTGTCAAAAATGTGCAATCTTAATACGAATAATTCCTGCTAGACGAGGAAGCAACACTAAACACCACACAATCGATTAGTTGTCAGCGTTTTAGGCAGTTTATTTGAAAAACACATACAAAAAGATCATATACAAGACAATAAATAAAAAAGAGACAGAACAGTTTGGATTAAGCTATGCAACTTTTTGCATCATCATTAGTAATAAATACAGTACAAAATCCACCCAGAGTGAATCTAAAGATTTTCCACAATATTCACGGATCATGTTATTCTTCATTATGATTTAGCTATTGCTTTCATATTATTGATACATACTTCTATCTCTATAAAATACTCAAGATCATAAAACATTGCGCGGTTACAGCAAAACAGCAGTGTGTTGTACAAAGATGGCCACTTCCCTTTTTCACTGGCAGGTTAATAATCAACATTTTTTCAGCAGCAAAGAAACATCTGAAATATTCAAGAAGGTACAGCATCATATTAAACACATCTACAGAGCTACTCCCACATACACATAGGAAAACCTGAGAGGACATGCATTAAAAAGCTTGTGCTTTAAGTTCTACTGTTCATTCCGGTTCATCAGCTTGAGTTAATACTATGGCTACTGTCCAGGTCGCGCTGGAGCAATGGTTACACTGTGGAGGACATGGGGTAAGGCCAGTGAGAGCACGAAATGAAATATTGTAAAACCAGCCAGCGTCATTCCAATTGTATACGTTTTGCAGGATTAGTAGAGTAATAATAGGAAATGCACACCAAAACAGTAGCTTATTATACCCAAGTGTAAAACACACTACCTATATTGTATAACCACAGTACACCAGAAATTTGCTCAATAGTCAATGGCTCAAGTTAGCAAGTTAGATACTTTCCAAAATCCCACACAAAGCATTTGCCAGCAATACATAAGAAGAGATTATATAGCACATTATGTGGGACCTAAAGCAAGAAGAATTCCATTGATATTCAGATATGATTGAATATTAAAACTAAATAAACTGAAATAAAAAGTGGCAATGGTAAATAATGTCAACGCCAGCGAGTTGTAGAGCCACGTGAAGAGCTCAGCCCATAGACTGCTTTGGGTCGAAGCAGGATGGTCATTAGAAAAGTGAATGAATGGAATGTCATCCAGAATCAACAGCACCATGCTGGCTCGACAATGAGCTGGGGGCGGCCCAGTCCATTCTCAACAAGTATCTTTTTTCTCCTTGGAAAACAAAACACAAACGGCATGCAGAAGCATCCCCACCGACCAATGCATAATGAGGTATAGTTTTTTTTATATTTTGTGTTATTTTAAATAAATATATTGATTAATTGCAAAGTTATGAGATAGAGACATTAAATATTCCACCACAATAGCTAGCTAGCTACAGTTAGTAATAAATAATGATTGTTAAATACTTAAGGCATCTTTAATCACAGCATTCTATGTGAACTAGCAAACCTCCATTGTCATCCATCTGTAATTTTTTGGATGGAGGTTTCATACAAAAAGAAAATAAGCAACACAAACAGTCAAGTCACCCTCCGATAATACACAAGAAAGCATGAAAATACTTGTAACTGAACATGAACACAAATCCTAGGACAAGAGGGACCCACGCCACCAAACCCAAATCAGGCAACTCCATAATAGTGCATTTACAAACACAAGCTACATCAGAACAACATTAATATGTTTTGCAGCATTGCAGCTTTTTCTTCACTATGGTTAAATGGACAGGGACTAAGCAGACTAGTACCATGTCCAGATTGGCATGTGAGCAAAGAAATAAACAATACGCCTAAAAAAGGAAAACAAAATGGCAAAAAGACAATTGAAATAATGCTTTAAATAAATGTTAAGAACGTTTGTTTGGTATTTTTCAAATGGATGGCTTTTTCTCCCTTTCACACTCCTTCAAGTGAACTACGCCAACATGGTTCATGCATGATATATCGAAAACGGCTTCTAGCACTGAACACAGTTTCACAGTTGTTCTAGCAGTACCATACACTACTACCATGGGAGGGGAGACAATCGTACACATTCTAGCACAGATCACAGGCAGACAAGTTTGCGTTATCCCTGTAACACCAGACACAGTGGGAGCAACTCAGATTGAAATGAAAGGAGCTGATACGTAGAGGCGATTCGCGGTTCATAGAAATTACATGTGCTTGCTTGTTCAATAGGCAACAAGGTTCTGGTAATATAGAAATGTCAGGTTTGATCTATTCTGATGGCAAGACCCAGGCACTGCATCCTCAAGCCCATGCCAGCCTCTCGCGATCATGAAGAGGCCACAGAGGAGTTGCTGTCAGCCGCACACCAGCGCCTGCGCCCATTTAGGGGGGGGGGGGGGGGCTGCCGGTCTGCGCCTCAGAGCAACTTTGGTCGACTGGAGATGAGTTCGGAGGAGGGGAAGGGGAACAGGTGCGTTCTTGTCCCTCTCTATGAATGAGTGAGCTCATCAGAGTATGTGGTTCACATGCACAGACACAGTCCCTGTTTCTACTGCTCCACAATAACAACACAGCCCAAGCCTGCCGCACAGCATGCACATCTCAGGCCCCAGCTCTAGATTGTCGAGGCCCGTCTACGACACTAACACGTCACTGAAAGCCATGCCTGCAGTTAGCGGGATTAGCATCAACTCTGATGGCTACTAACTGGAAATCCAAAAACCATGTTAGAGACGACAACAAGGGATTTTTGGCTTTTTTTTTTTAAATACAACTAATGCTTTGCTGATCGTCTATGAAGATTTACCACACTGAATATTGTCACTGTATGTCACCCTTTAGTATTATTTTATCACAAACATATTTCGGAAAAGCAAAGGCATTTGCTTGCTACACAACACTGTTACTCAGTAAATACTTATTCAGTACTATAGTCCATAACACCACGAGCGTTCAGCTACAAGATTTCACACCAAACAACCTCATGCTAATCATTGGATAAAGTTCTGTACAGATGTGCTGAGGGCTTGGGCAGAGTGCAGCTTAAAGGATTTTTCACAGGCCTGGGAAGAGGTTTAGTGGCAGAGAAATGGCCGTCACACAGCACAGAGAGAGCAGGGGACTGTGGGTAGTAAAGGTAGTGTCCTCACAGGTTCTGTAAGGAGACTCATCCTCAGCACATCTGTCCAACCTCTGACCTGCTCCTACCATCTACATCCAGCCAAAGCAACCCCCCTCTGCATGTCACCCAGCGCCCCGTTCGTTCCCGCTATGTTGTTTGTAGGTTAGTGTGCTTTTGTTGATGCCTCTGTCGCGGCCGTCTCAGAAGGCAGGCTCGAAGAGTGGTGCAGAGGGGAAGAAGAAGTAGTGTTTTGGCAGAGCTTCCCCCGGGGAGAGGCCATGGAGAATTACGAGATGCAGGGCCCAGCGAGTCGTCCGGGGTTATCAACTGTCGGGCGTCAGCTGGGTTTCAATGTCCACTCTGCATATAGGGCACTTCCTGCTCGTCGCCAGCCACTGGTCCACACACGCCTGGTGGAAGAGGTGCATGCAGGGTAACCTCCTGGAAGAGAGAGAGACCGAGAGAACAGTTCAAACACTTGAGGGAATTTTAGAGGAGTCGAAACAAAAGCTATGTTAACCTCGAGACACGATTATACACCATCAGTCTCTTTGTTGATGAAGAGGTTTAAATTCCTGGGACAACTACTTACGGATCTTACAGGCTGCTTCAGTTTAACACAGCTAAAATTCTCAGTCTTTCTGGAAATTATCAGATTGGAAATAAATATAAAAGGACTCCACCACGAAGAGAACTCAAATTACATCATGTGAGAAAAACCAGAGACAACTGCTCAGGAAGTCAGTACCACAAAAAGTAGCTTTTTTGGGGAAGGTGCTGTTTGGTCTGTCTTCTTCAGTGTGCAACTAAAGTTATTTATCATCTTAAAAAACTGTGATATTGTATTTTCTCCATATCGCCCAGCCCTACTATACTGCCATACTTGTACACAGCCTTGTCACCTCCTGCCCTCGACTGCTATAACTCCCTCCTGTTTGGTCTCCCTCAAAAAACCCTCCATCAACTCCAACCTTGTTCAAAACTGGTCCAAGACACACCCCCCATAACCCACATCACACCTGTCCTCCAACAGCTCCACTGGTTCCCCGTCATCACTCACCGCATCCAATATGAAATCCAGCTCCTCGCATTCAAAGCAATCCACAACCTCGCCCCTCCATACCTGACTGACCCCCTCCACATCAAAGGTTTACATACACCCTGGCAGAATTTTTGGCCATTTTATTTGCCATTCATACTCTTGAATGATAACACAAAAAACAAAAGCCATTTACTGTTCCAAATCAAATGTATCTTTTAACTTAATAAGTGCTATCTGATAAATGTAGCTTGTGTGCCGACAGGAAGACTGGTATCCAGTGGCAGGCCGGGGGTGTGGAGACAACAGGTGCCATGTCCACTATGCCGGTCGTGTCTGAAAGCTTTCCACTCCAGCCTCACAATGTTTTACATCAGAATGGGTCTCAAATGACCATGTGATCCCATTTCTCCTGACAACTGACATGCAACACCCTCTGGCAGCGGGCAATACAAGCACCCTACGTGCTACGTGAAAGGAAAGCACAGTTATTTACAATATAATGTATTCATTTACGCAGGGCCGTCCAAAGGGGAGAGGGGAGGGGGGGGTGTAACCAGGTCAGTTGTCTCCCTCTATTGACAGCCAGCGCAAGGGGGGCCCAAGAAGGATCCTATTTTCTTAAGAGAAAGAATAACGAATGAAGAACTTAGCCCAGGGTGAGACAATACAGAGGTAATGAGCCTTGTTAAGTATGAATAGGCTAAGATGATTTCCTACCTTTAGCACCAAGAGAAGAGGGACTTAGAGGTTACTCCTCCTTCTGGTTTACACTTAAGAGACCAACAAGCGTGCTCAAGTCGTTATTAAGCTGATGACGATCTTTGGACTAAGATCTAAACGTCCTACACTTCATCTACAGAGTACAGATGAAGACTGAAGACTCTTTCCCTACGATGAAGAACCAAGGCACTCCTTACACATTATAATTGTCTATTTACATTTTCACTTCTTGAAAAAGGCTTGTTGGAGCTGATACATGTGGAAGAAACCAGCAACATGTTTTAAAAGATTTAAATATGTATTAGCACAGTAAAAAGCCTTTTTAGAAAATGTAAATATAGAATTATAATGTGGGAGGAGTGCCTTGGTTCGTTTTTCTCTTAAGTTTCTGTTCCCCAAATGCCAAAGGGCACCTTCCCCAAAAAACTACTTTTGTGGTACTGCCTTCCTGAGCTCTTTGTGTCCAGTTTCTCTCACAGAGCTTATTTTCTATTAAAAATAATAGAAAATAGGGCAAGGGGGCCCATGTGAGCCATTCTTTCCAGAGGCCGCAGCAAGTCTATTGAAGGCCCTGCTTAAACGTTTACTTTTTTTTCATGTTTTCTGCCAAATAACAAACGATTTGTTTCATGCTGGAAGAAATAATATTTTCAGGCTGGGGCCTGAGATGATCCTTGTTCTAAAAAACATTTTTGGAGTAAAAATGTCACTTATTGCCACCATTTACTCTTTGAGCAGAGATCATCCAGTTTACAAATTATTTAGTCCAATTCTGGTCTTTTTAGTCCTGATTTGATGATTGCCTTGGTATGAAAGGTTTGAAGGCATAATGTAGGAAAAAGGAATGTGTAGGAACGCCATATCGTGAGAATATTCCAAGAATACACTTGTACACGCTTATGCCCCTTACGTAGAACATGGTTTTCACAGCAACAGCTATGAAATGTTTACCTTTTCTTACAGTTGTGGCCAAAATGTCAGGGGATGTAAACTTATCCATTTCATAGACAATGAATGATAACACAAAAACCTTTATTTCACTCATGGTTAGTGGTTGTGTGAAGACTTGCATTGTCAAAAAGCCTGTTTGTTTACTCTTTCCAACTCACTAAATGTCCCTGATCAAAAGTTTACATACTGTGCATGTTGAAACAAACATCGTTTTGTTGAGAGAGTCCTGTATTTCAGCTGAAGTGAGTTTTTCTTTGCTCCTGAATAATTTTCCTGGCAGTTGTTGAAGGTCATGTAAGCGTTAGATCAGGGACATTTGAGTAGTTTCTGTTTCATTATGATTTCAAAAGAGTAAACTCAGTTCTTTGACAATAAATGGCTTTGCACAACCACTAACCATGAGTGGGGGAAAAGATTTTTGTCTTATCATTTATATTCTATGAACAGTTGTGGCCAAAACAAATTGTATGTCACACAGAGAGAGGACGTCAATTGACCTAATAAACATCACAAAAATGCCACATGCACTTCAATAGATATTTAAAACATGTAAATAAAGAGGTAAATATACAACCTAATAAATAACCATCTGATTTCTGAAATTCTAGCATCTGAACTCCAGGACTTAATGAGCTGTTAGAATGAGATCATACATTTCCTTGTGTGTTGCTGTCGCTCAGTAAGACACTCCTGCTAATTGCGATCCCGCCACCTCCATCCGATGACTGGGCTAAATGCTAATGCCGCCTCGAAGCGACACAAACATAATAACGAAGACCGAATTCACAATTTTTAGACACAATTATTCTGCTTCCTTTCGCCTCGGGTCTCGGTAACAGCGCCGTGTCACAGAGGCATTGCGTTGTAGAGGCTGGTTGACAAAACAAACAGTGTGGGCAAATGAGACATTCTGTGGACTACGTGCCAAAGCCTTTCGAGCCCCACCAAACACTGAATGAGCACGAATAAGGGCTCTTTCACAACCCTCGGCGACAAGGGCCTGCGTACCTAATCGGGCGGCGCATTGTTCCTGGGAAAAGATGACAGAAAATACCCCAATGTTGAACCACAAACCCAGGCATGCGCTCCCTCCAACACACAATAATCCTGTGTAACGACGCAAGTAAAGTAAAGTAAAGGCAACCGAGCGCTGCCCACCTGCCCCGTAATTTACATACTCCCTTTCAAATGCGATGTCACGAGAAAACCTTTTCTGGTGGCGCCGCCGCAGCTGAAAACTCAATTTTCTCGAGTAATTGCGCATACCTCACATCCTCCCCGTCCTCCAGCATCGACAAACAGATGGTGCACTTCTCATCGGTGTCCAATTCCTCGTCGTCCAAACACATTTTCAGGTCTTGGGGTATTCTCTGCGAACGGAAAGAAGAATGATGTCAAAATGAAATGAGATTATTATGCAGGGCCGGGTTTAAAGTTTGCGTATGCCGCGGGCGCTTCGGGGAGGGAGTGGGACCGGGATCGAGATGAGGGCCGCGTAATCACTGTGCCCTCAGAAAGAAAAAAGGAGGAATTTGTCTTAGTTCGAACGCAGACTCAATTATTTCTCCTCGCTCGGCGCCGTGGCAAACGATCTGACGCCGTCTCGGGAATATCTGGGTCATAGTCGGTGTTGTGTGGCTGTTTTTTAAATTCCAGCGGCGCGCACGGATCAGCAGACGGCCGCGTGAGTCATCTCCAGCCGCCGATCGGGCACACTGCAGAACCCAGTCCGGCTGATCTGCAGGCAGGAGCGAGTTTGACCTCACGGGGACTCTGCCGTTTGCCTCTCGCCGGGTGGAGCGAGGTTGTAATTTGCGTGCGGTGATTTGCTTGGGCTGAGAGCTCGTTTGATGTTATGTTCTGTATGGCTTGTCTTAAACTCCGGCCTGGAGTTTAAGTTACTTAACCGTGAACCTTCTCCAAAGTTTTAGAGTCTAGACATCTTTGCTAAACTTGTTCTGCCCCGTTCAGTGGTCACACTCTCCTCTCTGTGCAGTGAGACGATGCTTTTTAATTACTCTTTTATGGAAGATTTGTGTCATCACATTGTGAATTTGAAATGTGTTGGAATTTTACCCTTTGACACTGAAAAAACATCAACGTCAAAATCAAGGGCGTAACTTTTGATCGAATATTGGGGGGGTCGAAACTGAGCCCCCATTGTTTGGACAAAAATTTTGGGGGGGTTAACATAGTCAGGTTTCAAATATTGGAGGGGGTTATAACCCCCCTATCCCCCCCATATTTTACACCCTTGGTCAAAATACCCCTGTCCTAGAGGTGTTTGCTCGACGCATGCACTGTTTTGTGTTGTACCCTAAAAGTTGAGGGTTGAAAAAGTAGAGCCGGCACGATTCTACCTTTTTGAGTAACGATTATTGCGTGAAAAATATTGAAATTTTACGACAATTCACAATTATCGAAATCATCCATCCATTCATCTATTTTCTTCCGCTTTATCTGGGGTCAGGTCGCGGAGGCAACAGTCCGAGCAGAGATGTCCAGACTTCCCGATCCACGCACACCTCATCCAGCTCTTCCTGGGGGATCCCAATTTCTCAAAACTTTGACATTACAGTCTAAATCAGTGGTTCCTTGCGTACCCCTTGGTCCTTTTATTTATATTCCAAGTACCCCCTTCCTCGATGGTTTTGATGTTTAGTTAGAAAGTGAATGACTAAAACTCCCATTTATCAGTAAAAAGGCTACTAAATATTCTCAAACTCTCACTCTATGCAATAGCTTTTCTTAGAACATAATAATAAAAAATACAATTAGATTCTTATTTTGTATCTGAAATTATTCCAAGTACCTAGAGATTTTCCGATGCGGATACCACAGATTTTTCAGGCATCGGTATCAGCGAGTACCTGAACCAAAACCAATCCAATACCACAATGTGTTTTTCTGGGCTGTGCAGACACGAAACCCTCTAAAGATCACAGCAGATACATTTGTTTTGTTTTTTTTGCCTTCATTTAATCTTTAGAGTGGAAACAGAACATTGACAGAGTATTACATTACATTGTATATGCAGAATGAGCCATGTACAGTGGGCTTTGTCGTCTTTTTACAGACTTTTGCTAGTGTTTTTATTTACACCGTTGTATCGGAGAAGTACTTGGTATCGGCGACTACTCAGAGTCCAAATATCAGCATCGGATCGGATACCCCCAAGGGTCCCCGTACCCCTGGTTGGGAACCACTGGTCTAAATGTTCAGAAAAACTAAACAAGACATACATGCGCATTTTGATATTTAGTTAATGGTTGTTTTAATTTTATTGAGTTGATTCTTTTGGGACTCTTCCTTTGGCAATGTTATACAATTATCCTGGAAAATCAGCTTTTACCTCAACTTGGACATGCAAAAATGGATACGATTTGCTTTCTACACTCCGTTAGGACGCTGTGGCTCTCGAGACATGACAGTGGTTTACCGCGGGTCCTACGGTTAATAATCACAGTAATTGTAAACCCAGGATCATCTTGACCTCGATACTCCCACGGCTACATAGTTCAAATTCCTGCATATATTTATGTAAAATGAAAAGGTACCTTCTTGTACTTGTGGGGGAAAGTGAATCTCTCGATGGTGGTCTGCACGGCGCCGCGGTTGACGCTGCCAAGCCGGTCCTCCAACTGTAGAAGCTCCTTGGAAAAGTGAGAGCGGGACAGTTTGTGATTTGGCAACGACTACGCAAGACAACTTCATCAGAGTTGTCAATTATCAAACACGTGCTACAATTAATTAACCCATTTTTGTATCAGATTTACTGCTATGATCACTTTTGGGTCACAATTAGGGCTGTATAATATATTGCAAAAACTATCACCGATTCGCCATATACTTTTAATCTTTTGGTCAATGATTACACAACAATCTTTTTCCCTCATGGTTAGTGGTTTTGCGAAGCCATTTATTGTCAAAGAACTGAGTTTACTCTTTTGAAATCATAATGAAACAGAAACTACTCAAATGTCCCTGATCTAACGTTTACGTGACCTTCAACAACTGCCAGGAAAATTGTTCAAGAGCAAAGAAAAACTCACTTCAGCTGAAATACAGGACTCTCTGACAAAATTGGACTCTCTTGTTTCAAGATGCACAATATGTAAACTTTTGATCAGGGACATTTGGTTGAAAAAGCGTAAATAGGTTTTTTGACAATAAATGGCTTCACTTAACCATTACCCATGAGTGAAATAAAGGTTTTTGTCTTATCATTCATATTCTATGAAATACACACGTTTAAATCTTACAAAAGGTGATGCAATACGCGATTTTTCCAGTGAATTTTTGCAACGAACTTATAAATATACAAAAGCTAAGTTTTAGTTATTATTCAATTCAATTCCATTTTAGCCTTGTTTTGATCGGTTTTTAGTGTTTTTGAAGTCTTGTTTAGACACAATTCAGGAATTACATATGTGTTTAAATCGAATGGATCATGCCGTGTTGAAATTGAAATATGAAGTAAAATATTGCAATTATATTGTTGTTGTAAGATTGCACACCCGTACTGCATACCAGTTTTTTTCAATATCGTGCAGCACTAATTCCAACAGTAATAAGTTATCTTTACAAGAAAAAAACAATACAAGATTTAATATGGAAAGATAAGAGAAAGAAATCTAGACAAATAAAATGCCAAGTTGGAGGTAGGATAGGCTTTTACGTAGCCATGGCCATAATACTGCAGCTACACTGTCATGCTTATACAATACATACATAATTTGTGGCATGACTCTTTAAAATATTTCATAAGACATTGGTTTTGAAGAAGTCTCTGAGCCTGCTGATGCAAAAGCTGAATATAATATGCAGCAAATATGAATGTTTAATGGAAAAGGCTCTGATACTGAAAGTCAAGTATAAAGCTGGAAACTCCAGGCCACACTGGTAAACAAACGAGCGCGGATACATGAACCCGCAATATTTGGAGATATTGAGGGCGAAGATTGGGAGACCTCGTTATGACCACGTCTTGTTCATTATTAATTATAGCAATAGTATATTATTCAGTTTAATGATGTCATATTATGGAACATTGCTAATGAATTATGGTGGGAATTAAGCTGCGAGTGGGAGACTGAGAGATTCCTTATCTAACGCTCCTCAGAATTGTGAATTCCAAACAGCTGCGTCAAGATGTCTCTACTCGGCATGAAAATGATACCTTCCATGGATGACTTAGCCATCACATATGCTCATAATAAACAAAGCACGCCGATGAACAGGAAGGAACAATTAGATCTTGCTCAAATGGAAACAAATGTTATGAGATTAAAGACAGCTGGATGATCCGAGGCATCTGGTGGGCAGCAATTGCAAATTTAGAAAATCTTTTAGCCCGTCCTGAGCATTGGTCACAGAGAAGCGGTGATGAATACGCGCCTCGACGTGCGTGTCTGCTGGGGAGAGAGTGCCAGAGAGAGCGAGAGATAAAGATAGAGAAGAAAAGCAGAGAGCAGCACTAACCTCGTAGCTCTCCCGAACAGCGGACGCGTGACGGGAGGGGTTGAGACTCTGCAGAGCCAGCAAGTGCAGCTGGGGATATGGGTAGTTTCTGATCTCATGAACAACCTGCGAGATGACAGATAAAAGAGGCGCCGTCAGCTCCGAGGCGGAAATCGCACAGACAGGAGGGCCAGGTTACCCCCCCTCGCCCCCCTGCTGTCGGGCATCGAGTTTAATCTAAGAAAGCCGGTGGGGAACGGCAAAGAGTTCACCTCGACCACTGTGATTGATTGCTCTGAAGTCACGGGGCTCACCACTTGAGTCGAGGCGTTGTTCCTGGGGAAGTGGTGCATCCTGGGAGAGGTCAGGTAGTGCTGATAGTGCTGCGGCAGCGGGTGGATGTGGTACTGAGGAGGCAGGGCGGCATCTACGCTCAGGTCCCTGAACAGCAGAGGAGAACAGGTTCAGCCAGTGCACCAGGCATTGCTCTGACAGGGAGATCTTCACTAGCTACAATTATTTAGGCTGTGTGAGTTCGGCCACAACTGCAGAGCCCCTAAATAATGTAGCATCTCTTTCCAGTTGCCCTTTGCCTCAACTTTCTGTCATTTTTCATGTTTGCAACACCAGCGGATTCACAGTAAAGTCTTTATGGTGTGGAGAAGCAGAGCCCTCAACATTCCAGAGTGAAATTAAACAATACTAGGCTTATCTGATATCTATTGAAAACAACCGGACATGTAACACTTTGCAGTCTATAAACATAGCATTGTGATGATAGAAGAGGTTCCTCACCAGTCTGTTCCCTCAGCTAGGTAGCGTGGCTGCTGCACCACAGGCTGAGGAGAGACATGAATGGGGGGAGCAAACTCGTAGCCTGGTCGCAGTCTGTGGGGCTGGTGTGGAACTCTCTCTGGGGTGCGTCTATCAACACACAATAACAAGCACTGAAAACATATCTAGCCCAATGTATGAGATCAGACCACAGAGCTCTTTATAGCTCATTTTTTTGCTTTTTTTTTCTAGCCTCAACTTTAATAAAACAGGCCCAGTCTATAACGCTGGTAGCATAATTAAGAGTCCAGGGCCAATGTCTAATTTGTTTGCCCAGGACCAATGTTACAGCCAGCCAATCTGGGGTGAAAACTTGAGATGTCATGACAAAAATTAAGTTTAGGAACAGTGAACGGCCTGCTGTAATTTGATAGATCTATAAGTTGGTTTGTCTGACAATATACCTAGCCCTAGCCCTAACCGTAAAGATATCCCTGTTCCTAAACTTAATTTTTGTCATGACATCTCAAGTTTTCAAAGCAGACCGTCCCTCCCGAGACGACTAACTAGCACAACTGATCCCTGATTGGCTGGCTGTAACATTGGTCCTGGGCAAACAACTTGACTTGGTGATATCAGATCCTGCAATGTTGGCACTACCGTGTGCTACCAGCATCAAACCCCCGACAAACCCCTTGAAAGACACTAGAATGTGGGGCTTGATCTTGAGTGAGGCGGAGTGGATACCTGGAGGGTGGCAGGATGTGTCTATGCTGGGCCTCGAGGAGCTGCTGCTGCAGGAGGTATTGCTGGTGTAATGCCTGAGGTAGGAAAGGGGGGGCGGGGATGTCCTGGAATTGGGGGGCAGGCATGGGGTTGAGGGGCGGGTGCAGTGGAGGGCCATGCTGGTGACCCGGGGGAGCCAGGTGGGGGTTAATGCCCGACTGGGGCTGCCCTGGGTGGGGCATGGGGAAGTCCATAGGCAGCGGGGCCTGAGGGCCTAACTGGAAGTGCCGGCAAGAGGTAGCATGGCTGTGCTGCTGCTGCTGCTGTTGCCGGTTGAAATGGGATCCTGCAGGAGATAAGGATAAGTTGTCAGCACAGAGCAGAAGAGATTAGTTGGAATTAATAGTGGGTGAAGTGTGGAGTCAGTGTGTGTGTGTTATAGCATGTTAATGAAGCCCTAGCTCTTACCTAGGGTGAACATACTTCTGTGGGGTGGAAAATGGTTACCACAAGAGCCATGAGCAAGAATACCATTATCTGGTCCTGAGCTTACGTTAATGGTATTCCGACCTCTGGTGCGACTGCCAGTCTTCAGATCCACAGAGGGAAACCGGATCACCAAGGTGAAGTCGGCATTTACTACCTCTTCAGCGCAGCTTGGCTTTAAATTTACAGCTGGCAGAGCTTGTAGAAATGTCATTGTTGTTGTTATTAAAAGAGTTCTGCAGTATTCATTGTAGCAGATAGAATATCCCCATTTGACACTAACATATTGAAGACAGCAACAGGACAGTTTTTATATTCTGAGAGCTTCATAAAGTCTCTATTCAAACCATATGAGGAGTTTAGAGGAAATAACTTGGATGCCTTTTCTCTTTCCAACCACAGCTATTTGGCAGCTACAATGAACAGACTGCTGTCAAGGCTCAAAGGAGAAGACATGCTTACTTAGGCTTTCTTTGAATACTCTTACTGTTAATAATAAAGCTTTTAAGAAATGTCCCTGTGATCAGGGAAATATGAAATGGTTAAACATATGTTGTCAATAAAAACATGTCTTTAAGCTGGCAGATTGAGTGTTGAATGTTAGCTAAACAATATTTATTTAAATGTAAATGTCTACATAACACACTTTGATGGACTTAAGTTATGATATGGAAATAAATCTAACCACAATTATTTTGGCAAAGTCTACATTGCATTTACACAGAGTATGTTTGAGAAATGCAGCGTTTGTTGCAAAACCCAGTAATATGAGCAGTGGGACTAAAGGTAATGTGTGCAGCTCGACATGTAGTCAATACAGCCGAGTAGACGAGGCGTGACCTTGAGCCGGGGTCACAGCCCTGCGTCTAGACAGCTACAGTTCCTATTGTATATAGAGTATTAATACACTGCATTTCCAAGACATCTCTGTCAAAACGATCACCATGAATGACAGCAGATAGACTTAAGGCCCTGTGATGGAGGAAGCGTGGAAATTGTCTATCTTTGTCAGAGCGGAGGGGAGGAAGAAGAGGAGGTGGGTGTTTGGATGGGGGGGTGGAGTTTTGTTCGGGGAGGGGGCAGGTAGGGACATGGGAAGGAGGGGAGGGGGAGGACAATATATGGAAATCAGCAAGAAGCACACTGAAGGTTAGGAAAAACACTATTTTCTTTATTGAAATAAATATTAGTATTTGTGAAATGTGTGTTTAATCTCTTTCCTCTTTAGCTTTCGTAATAAATAGTAATAAAATCCATGCAACAAAAAATAAACAACATAGACTAAAAGGCAAGGCCCACCATGCTCCATATAGGGTTAAAAAAGAACAAAAGCAGCATCCAATGAGCAGACGTGTTGGCTATAGCACATGATTCAAGTACAGCAGGATACATCTTTACTACAGAAAGATTACATTGGATTTGAACTAGTCAATGTAGAAAAAAACATGAACAAATAAATTATGAATCATAAAAATGTGAACCATGCATTGAAAGTACTATTATCAGAACAAAAGGCAAAGATAGACCACAACCAAACAATAAAAAGACGTTGTTACTAATAGAGGATTTCTTTAGCAGTGCAGGAAAAATAGGCATCCCTGTGAAATGGATAGCATTTTGACCTGAGGTTAGTGGGGAAAAAATCGGGGAAGTGATGAACCACCAGTGAGCACGTTTGATAGACTTTTTAATTTGCAGTTTTGATGTAAATGTCCTGACAATTCAGTGTGATTCGAGGCTTTTTCTTTTGGCATAGGGAACAGAAACAATTACACAAAAATGGAAACACTCATGACAGGTGTTCAGGTGCAGTGTACCTTAAGTGAAATTGTTATTTACTTCTGCATGCAATTTTTTTTCTCCAAATGGGGTTGTTGTTATTGTTTTGTTTTTTTTTACTTATGTACATTGCACCTTGTGAGAAGAGAAAAGGGGGGGAGATGAGCCAAATTCTGGTGTTCAACAATGCAGAGTGCACTATTGGAAGTCATGCAAAATGTATCCACTTGACAGGAATTTACAGCATGTTGTCTATCAAGACTGGATGGGAGGTACACAATGACATTCAACTGATATCTAAAAAGGAGCTAAATGCTTAATCAGTGCTACAGCAAATTGACAGAAAAAAAGACAAAAGGTGCTCGGTACTAGGTGTTAGCTAGTTTTTTAGTTGGTTTAACATGAAAGTCTATGGCTGAACACATCTGGAGAGAGGGGAGTGCTTTTAATACCAATGCCGTCTTCTGATGGAAAGAGGAAATGAAGAAGGGGTTCACAATACAGCTAAATGCAGAGAACAGGCAGAGGCCACGCCACACCACACAGCAGCAGATGATCATTAGCTACACAATGGGGGGGACGACAAAGATCTGATAAATGCAGAATGTAGAGCCAGCCTCCATACTATGAAACAGGGAAATAAGAACAGAAATAAAAGCACAATGAAATCACTGTGATGCCACTGTTATGAAATTAATGTTACACTGGAGCTTGCAATTCATTGTTTGGCGAGGGACCGCAGACACGGCTCCAGCCATTGGGCAGCCTCAACAGCTACCGAATGGCGAATTAGCGTTAAAATAGCAATAGGCGACTAAACGCATGATTGGCTACGGGTCGATAAGGAAGTCCGCCGACCGACGGGGATAATTGGAAAAAAATTGCAGCTATAAAGAAGTCGAGGCTTGTAGGGGCAGATGATCTTCAAATGACATCATCCAGGCACAGATAAGCTGAGTGGCTGGAGAGGCTACGTCTATTTTGCGGTATTTTTACAGTGCACAATCATACCGCCATGGAAAAACACATTGCATCGTAATGTTATCAGCCCGATCAGAGTGCCAATAAACCAATTATGTGGCTCTTGTTAGCCCACTAAATTGACTGTGTGGGAATGTGCACTGGGCATTTGGTAAATTGCTACAGACGTGCCGTATGTGAGGGGTCCTTTGTGACAAATGTTTTCCGTTCCGACGTACAGGCGAGCTAGCGTAGCCTACCGTAAACGACGCCTTTTCGCTTTTACTGGGACTGAAACGGGTGCGCAAAATTGTAACATGCATTCGTCAAAAACAGGCAAAATAAGTTTGACTTGTGGGATATTTAGCGAACCGATTTATTATTAGTTTAGAGAGCCAGTCAATCGAGCTAACGCCAGAGCTAAGCTCAAGCTAGTAAAGCTAGCCAACAGCTGCAGTGCATATTAAGATAAACAGGGCACATGTTTTGGGTCGATGAGAATACTAATACCGTACCTCTATTTCTTACTGAGCCGAATACGGGAAGAACCAGATATCCGACATGCACTAACACCATCCTGGGATCCGGGTCTTATAGTTCCGCTTGTTTATTCGGAGTTAAAGTTGGAATAGCCCATGCGGATTTACATTCAGGCGGCTGCTTGTTGGAGCTGGCTGGCTAGAAAGGCTAGCACCACGGGCAGCCCTAGCGTATGACTGTCTCATTCGCCTGGCTGTCGTTCACAAAAGCAGACGTGTCATGGCATGTCTTGGACACAAGAGGGCGCTTTAGAGAACAGACATTTGTGTTGTTTTGAGTAGCACAAGCAAGCACACCCATGAGTGGCACAGTGTGTTTGTTTCTCATTCCATAATTTATCAACCCCTCTACAGATGACATCTAGCTAATCTAGGCAATGTCTTACTCTAAAGAACTAAAGATACGTGTGAATAACCACCCATTATTCAACTAACAACTCTTTATTGACTTAACTCCAACCGGCATCATATTTCTATAACATGTAACTTTTGTTATTATAGTAAACCTGTTAAATGCATCATATCATAACCCTTAAATGTGCACTGGGCACTCAGCTTATCTGTGCCTGGATGATGTCATTTGAAGAGCATCTGCCCCTACAAGCCTCGACTTCTTTATAGCTGCAATTTTGTTTGCCAATTATCCCCAATGTATCCTTAAATGTACATACGATACACAGTATGCTGTATTTAAACCGTATTTATACTGTATACAAAATATAGCCTACATTTAGTTTGGCCTCCAGGACAGAAGGGGGCTGTAGCCAGTGTAACATGGGATGCGCAGCAGCAGCGCTTTGGCATAAATAGAAGAAGAGTTCATTCAGCCATTACACTCTTCTCACGGCAGGACGAGCCGCAAGTGGAGGACAGGTCATTAGCTCCCAACAAAAATGCTTTCCGTCAGAGTTGCTTCGGCTTTGGTCAGGGCCCTGCCCAGAAGAGCTGGATTTGTAAGTGCTTTATTTTTCTTTTTGCATACTTGCTGGATTGAGCAGATTAAGAATTGCTATTTTTTTGACGATGGAAAGGGCAATGTCGCAGGCCGCTAGCTAAAGCTAGCCTGTCATTTGGAACACTGCGTACCGGTGCTCCTCAAAGCTTCCTATGGATGCAAACGATTCTGCCATTGCAAAATTTCTTTCACTTTTTAAATATTGTCCACTTGCCCTTGAACAAGACTGTATGACTTTAGTCACAGGTACAAGCAGCCCATTAGTATCTACGGCAAAGCTTGCTAAGCTAGCGGCCCATTCAGCCACGCTGAAGGTCAGAAAGTCTGACAGCGCATGTTCACTGCGCTGCACGGAAGTTTATGCGATACTATTGAACACTTATGTCTGAAGCTGTATGCTTTCTTTTTCATTATGTATGTTCATGCAATAATGGGAATGTTGCGTCTGTCATTGAACGTAGATCTCAAAGACCGTCCCCGCTGCCTGCGTTGGGGTCAACCACCTCCACACACACAGACCATGGCTGCAGAAAACTGGTGAGGATTACAATTTATATTAATACTACTGTTTTTTTGTTTGTTGTCTCCCTTTTTTGATCCTTTGTATCCCTTTGATCCTTTGCTCTTAAAAGAATACCTCTTCAAGTCGCGGGTGATCTTTCTTTATCATAATTACTTTATATTTTTGATGTGTTCTTTTTAGAAATGTTTTACTTTGCCAATATAAAGCTGTCATTTATGTAATGTAGGACTACATTTCATTTTGAACACATCTCAAATGCTCAAACCAAAATGAAATATTTTATAGACTCAGCCTTAAAAATAAAAATCTGTTCATCATAAACTAATTTCTCATTTATAGGAAATTAGATTATGATGAATTTAATTATATTTTTATGCAGTTTACTTAAAATAAACCCCTATAAATATGTGTGTGTCCACAGGCACAGCTGAGGTGTCTTCCATCCTGGAAGAGAAGATCATGGGAGCAGACACCGCTGCAGATCTGGAGGAGACTGGACGGGTGCTGTCCATTGGCGATGGTATTGCCAGAGTGTACGGCCTGAGGAATGTCCAGGCTGAGGAGATGGTGGAATTCTCTTCTGGCCTCAAGGTACAATAAATAAACTATTACCTGATGGAACACCTGAGCAAACGTAATTCATTTTATATTTTTTTATTAGGGCATGTCTCTGAATTTGGAGCCCGACAATGTTGGTGTTGTGGTCTTTGGTAATGACAAACTGATCAAAGAAGGTGACATTGTCAAGAGAACTGGTGCCATTGTGGATGTTCCTGTTGGAGAGGAGCTGCTGGGACGCGTAGTAGACGCTCTGGGCAATGCCATTGATGGAAAGGTTTGTGTCTGAACTTATTGGTTATGTGACAAAAATAACTTTCTTTTGAATGACTCGTGTGTCCTCCCTTAGGGTCCCCTGGGCTCCAGTATTCGCAGACGTGTGGGTCTGAAGGCCCCTGGTATCATCCCCCGCATCTCTGTGAGGGAGCCCATGCAGACTGGTATCAAGGCTGTGGACAGTCTGGTGCCCATTGGTAGAGGCCAGCGAGAGCTGATCATTGGAGATAGGCAGACAGGGTGAGACATTTAAGATCAAATTACTTTGTGTTGGGGACTACTGTCTTTACCCAATGACTTTCTTTTGTTTTCAGAAAAACTGCCATTGCCATTGACACAATCATCAACCAGAAGCGTTTCAATGATGGCACTGATGAGAAGAAAAAGCTGTACTGTATCTATGTGGCTATTGGCCAGAAGAGGTCTACTGTGGCTCAGCTGGTGAAGAGGCTGACTGATGCTGATGCCATGAAGTACACCATTGTGGTGTCTGCCACTGCCTCTGATGCTGCCCCTCTGCAGTACCTGGCCCCATACGCTGGCTGCTCCATGGGAGAGTACTTCAGGGATAATGGCAAGCACGCTCTCATCATCTATGATGATTTGTCAAAGCAGGTGAGTGGTTAATATTCGAAGAGTGCTTTTATTGACTCTGAGGCGTAACACTGACCCCTGTGTGTGCTCTCAGGCTGTTGCCTACCGTCAGATGTCCCTGCTGCTGCGTCGTCCTCCTGGTCGTGAGGCTTACCCTGGTGATGTGTTCTACCTGCATTCCCGTCTGCTGGAGAGAGCTGCCAAGATGAATGACAACTTTGGAGGCGGTTCTCTCACTGCTCTTCCTGTAATTGAGACCCAGGCCGGTGATGTGTCTGCCTACATCCCAACTAATGTCATCTCCATCACAGATGGACAGGTTTGTCCTCCACTTCTGAATTTAAAGTTTCTCAACTTTTGACTGCTGAGTTAACACCTTTTTGTGGCTCTTCCAGATCTTCTTGGAGACAGAGTTGTTCTACAAGGGTATTCGTCCTGCTATTAATGTCGGTTTGTCTGTGTCCAGAGTGGGCTCTGCTGCCCAGACTAAGGCTATGAAGCAGGTGTGCTTTAGTGTTTACATATATTCTGTTCCTATGGTGTGATGTGATTAACTCATTAAGTGTGGCTAATAGGTGGCTGGTACCATGAAGCTGGAGCTGGCTCAGTACCGTGAGGTGGCTGCCTTCGCTCAGTTCGGTTCTGACTTGGACGCTGCTACTCAGCAGCTGCTCAACAGGGGTGTTAGGCTGACTGAGTTGCTCAAACAGGGACAGTACTGTAAGTTTCTACATGTCTGTCTTTACAGCATAAGCACACTTTATTTCTGTATTTTTTATTTGTTGCTTTGTTGCTAGGTCCTATGGCCATTGAAGAGCAGGTAACGGTCATCTACGCAGGTGTCAGAGGCCACCTGGACAAAATGGAGCCCAGTAAGATTACAAGGTTTGAGAAGGCCTTTTTGCAGCACATTCTCAGTCAGCACCAAGACCTTCTTGGGGCAATCAGGTATGCGATTGTTCTTTTTATTAAAAGTTGGATTGTAACATACAGCATATATTTAACATACTTTGTCTTTCAGGGCTGACGGCCACATCACAGAGGCATCAGATGCTAAACTGAAGCAGGTCGTTCTGACGTTCTTGTCCAGTTTTGAGTAAAAAAGCACTTGTAACAAGCTTCAGTGTGCTTACCTGTCCCGTTCCTGTTATTGTTTGTGACACTGAAGGCCACAACCTCCATGTACAGAATCCCTAAAATAAAGTTTTACAAACATAAACAATGAAATTCTGTTCCTTTTATGAAGGTTGTGACCTTAAGCGCATTTCTGAAAGGTAGAATGATCCTTACGTATGCCCTGAGTTATAAATACAGAATGCACACATTGCATTGATGCAAACCTGTATGTTCAGAGAATGTACGGATAACTAGCTTGGAAAATGTTCTTGTGAAAGGGTGAAGTTTGGGTCCTGTTTCTCAGCTGTGGCCCAAATGAGTGTTTGATACGATGGTAATAAATTTAATTATAAATCCAAATGGCTTTGTCCAGTTTGTCCCAACAATTATTAAATGACACAAACTGTATAAATGTGATTCTGGAAAGAAAATACTGGAGAAAATTCCTAGTCTGAAACCTTTCAATGGTAAGGACTTACGATTCCTTCTGAAAGGCACCACCAGCAGAGGTCGCTGTTTGACCATATTGTAACGCATGCTGCACATTTTACTATTTGATAAGACCATGTTCTTATTCAAACCAGTATGTCCTTGTAATAGGCCTACATCAGTAGTGCACAAATTAATTACACTGCCACCAGATTACTTTACCTACCAGCTATAGGAGAAATCAAGTACTTACAAATACAGTGACCAGATTTACCAAATTATAAACTGGGACAGAAATTTGAAGTCTTGAAAGTATTTTTCTCAAGTTGACTGTTAAAGGTCCTGTATTTGATACTTTTCCTGGTCGTAGAATTAAATAGTTGTATCCTCCCTTAGTAAATTGTAAAAGTAGATATTTGTGAAAGCTTTTTTTCCCTTCGAACTAGCAGCGAAGTTTTTTTTGTTTTTGTTAGTGTCATTACTACAAAATGTACGAACAATGATAGTTAAAAAAAAAAAAAAAAAAAGCAGATAGGACCTTTAACGTCTAATATTAATGACATGCAACAATCAATGAGATTTTTAATTGGTTTATACGTTGTAATTGGTGTGTACATTGTCCAAAGACATTGATTTTCAAGCAAATTACTTTGGGCAAAAACTGGGACAGATCTGGTGTAAAACTGGGACAAAACCATGATTTTGGAGAAAGTCATGGAGACGTATGGGACAAAGGCCTAAAAACTGGTCACCCTAACTTACAATGTCACATTCAACTTCCTTGTATCAGTTCAAAATAATTCTGTAATAAGCAGTCTATTCCAGTAGGTTCTTGAACTGTTACTTGGTCCTCGGGGTTGTGCAGTTTTAGACTTTATCCATTTTAATTCCAGGTCCTTTTATTTATCATTAGGTAATGCTTTTAAGTTAAGTCTAGACATAATTTACTCTTAATTTAGACCTGCTTTAGTGCTGATTTGGTGTTGATAGGCTTGGTGGTAGGCCTTCTTACAAAGTGAAATATTTGGAATATAGTTGGAGCTGGCTAAAGAATGAGTTTATGAGGCATGTGAAACTACTACAGCCTAATCTAAAGTATATTTTTCTACTACCAGCAATCTACAATGCAAATTAAGATTCTGTCACCCATCTACAAACATGCTTCAATTTAGATGAAAATTGCAGTGCCCAACACAAAAATTGCAGTGCCCATAAAATAAGTGCCCATTGCTATTTTTTCTTGGCTAGCTGTAACTCGACTTGGCTGGACAAAGTGAGCCATGTGACTGAAAGGAGCAGCTGTGAATAAGGACTATTGTGGAGGTCAGGCTGACAATGGAAGGAGAAACAGAACAGAACAGCACAATAGCTATCTACAGCGAAATGTGTCATATGCAACAGGGCCAGGCATACAGTAGGATGTGTGCTGCAGATTTTGCATCAAAATTCTAACCTAGATCTCTGCCAACTTGGCATGAGCTTTGGATAGATTTAAAGCCACACGGCATCACATTACAAGTTGTGTTGCTACTTTACAACAGCAACTAAATTGTCATAAAACAATGATGAACAAAACAACAATATGAAAAGCGGTCTTAATATAATCTGGAAGAGTACTTAAGATGTTTAATCCTCATGATATTAAAGCAGAGCAACAATCAGGGCCGGCCCGAGCATTCATGGGGCCCTAAGCAGAATTATGTCAGGGAGTCCTTGCAATTTTAATTTCATTTTGGAGAAATATACAGTATACTACAATAAATGAGACATTAGAGTCTTCCCCCACCCTTCAACTATGTGTGTAGAAGAAAGTAGACTACACTGCAAAAAGAAGAAGAAGAAGAAATTAGTACAATTTTCTTAAATCTATCTATCTATCTATCTATCTATCTATCTATCTATCTATCTATCTATCTATCTATCTATCTATCTATCTATCTATCTATCTATCTATCTATCATCTATCTATCATCTATCTATCTAATGTATATAATCACACTAAAATTAGATATAAAAAAAACAATGAATTTAGTTATTGGGGGCCCCCTGGTGCTCTCGGGGCCCTAAGCAGTTGCACACTCTGCTTATTAGGCTGGGCCGGCCCTGGCAACAATATGTCCACGATGACGAGCTGGTAATGTCCGGTCTGAATTTATTTTGTGCACATTTATTGAGTGGATTGTTGTGTAGTGTGGCTTTACTCCCTGGATACAATATTTCACACTAGAAATTAATCAACTGAATGGAAGGCTTCAAATGGTGTTTTATCAGTGATCATAATCATTATCATTATCTTGGTTGGACTTTGAATCATGGCCTACAGAGAATGTCACTCAGTCAGTGCCAAACCAACGCTGATAAAAGCAGATTAAGGCAAGGCCCTGCAGGTGACTATAAGCAAAATAATATTTAGATTGATATCAATTTGAACATTTTGCTGTATATTACTGATATAAATATGAGAAAAAATGTATTCAAGTTTTCTGTCATTTTATGTTTTCATATTTTGAAAAAGGAAAAAAAAAACAATTTTATGTATAACAAAGGCCAAAATTGCCTATTTTCATCAACAAGATCTAAACAATGGATAGAGCAAGGTTTAAATTTATGGTTCTTATTAGTTATTAGTTACATAGATTTAATGTATTATGAATTTTGGATATCTTGTTTGATTAAGTTTGGAATAAACTAATTGTTAGTGAATAAATCTGTAAAAAATATATATATTTCGCCTTGTTTTTCACGCTTCAAATCTCAATCAGGCTATGAATGAAATATTTTAAAATCCCTCTGGTCAGACCTTCAAAACATTGTCTACAAGACTGGAAAGTTTAGAATCTCTACGAAGTGGAGATGCTTTCACCACAATGTGAGAAAAACGCCTTTTGAGAAAATGATCATTGAAGTTACAATTTCCTAGCCTGGCTATAGCACACTAGGGTGCATCTAGTTTACTAGGCTAACAATTTCCCATATAGCTATGAAGAAGCATTGAATCAATGGCTTAATCTTATTAGATTCTTGTACTCTGTAGTTAACTACTCCCTCACAGTCAATTATCTGCCTCCTCTACTTTTTGACAAAAGAAACATCTGTTCTTCAAATTCAATTTTCTCAATAGTGTCTCCTGACTTTAGTAAGACAATAGAGGTCACATAAGTTTCTCACCAAGAATCTTCCAAATGTATCACAGTGTTGCAGAGTAACAGAGGCTTGTTTCCACCTACCCTACTTTACCCTGCCTTATTCACCTCTACTCTACTTGGCTTGGTTTTGTTTCCATTACTTTGTAGAGTCTGGTCCATGAATATGCCTTTGCTATGTGAGGTTTATGTTCATAAAAGCGTGCCTGCTAGCCGGGCCTTCCAGTCTACACACTTTTCCTATTTGCAAAGACTTGAAAGAAAGCAGGAGTGGCTGGCCAGGCTAAGTACCTGCTTGGCCTGGTTAGGACCAGGGCCAAGCAGGTACTAAAAAAGTACCAGTTAGCAGTAAAGTGGGCTGATGGAAACACTTCATAGGCAGGAAGAGTAGAGTACAACGGTGTAGAGTAGGGCAGATGGAAACAAGCCATAAGTAATCCACTACAGTAATTAGATTACTTTTTAGTAACAGAGACAGAGTAATGTAACAGGATTACAATTGGAAAACTGGTAATTAGATGATAATTACATTATCACGTAACAATTCCATTACTGTTTTGTAATATTTTGAGCTGAAAACATTAATTTAACGATTAAGGCCTGTGCAAAAGTCGAAGGCAGCTTTATTTTACGAAATACAGTTTTAGATTTAATTTTGTGTTAAGCAGTAAATATTATTAAATAAACCTTATTCAGTAGCACTTTAGAATATGGCCCGGTAACGACTGGTAAATACTAGTAAATACTACTAATTACCCTAGTAATTACTATTAAACCCAGTAACTCTTAGGTAATTAACCCTACCCCCCTTACTAGGGTAATTACCTAGTAATTACCTAGTAGTTGGTAACTACCTATTAGTTACCAGTTGTTACCGGGCCGTACTCTAAAGTGTAACCCATTATTCAATCAAGTTACAGCCAAAGACAGATTTACACTTTAATAAAGTTCATTCCAAAGCTCTGAGCAGCTGTTACTTGATCCTTTTTGAAAACCAAAGTAACTGAATTAGTAATTAGATTACTTATAAAGTAATCAAAGAAGTAACAAGACTACTTTTAGAAAGAGTAATCAGTAATTGGATTACTTTGATGGCACAATCCCAACAACACTGATCACAGCCCACACATTCCTAAAAATTACAAGTTGAAGAGGTATTTGGGGCAGGGGAAGGTGCCGATTTCACAAGCAAATAAAACCTCTGGCAGGGAGAGCTTTTTTGCTGTGGAAGTGTAAACCTGATGCATTATGGGAGCACATCCTGAGCCCAGGGCCGGCCCAGGCATTCACAGGGCCCTGAATGGAATGATGTCATGGGGCCCTCGCCATTTTAATGTATATTCCAATAAATGCGACACAGAGTCAATTCTCCCACCTTTCAACTGGACTAGGTTTGTAAAAGAACGTCGAGTACACTGCAAAAAAAAGTTTTCTTTGAACTTAACTGATTTAAGAGACTCATTTCAACGATTTTGCCAGCGTGTTAAGTTTTTTACTCATAAATTGAGAGAAACGATAGCTAATCACACTCATAATTAGGTCAAATCAATATTGATTTACTTGAAATAAGAATGTTTTTGATGTGTTTTCATGAATTAAATACACATTTCTTAGGGCAAATACACTCTTTGACAAAAGTCCTGTCGCTTATCCAAACTGTAGGAACAACAAATAATAACTTCAGAAATGGCTTAAAATGAAAGGCAAAGCAGGATGGTGCTCCTTCTCATACTTCAGCCTCCACATCGAAGTTCCTGAAAGCTAAGAAGATCAAGGTGCTCCAGCCCTGTCTCCACACATGAACATTATTGTTCATTATTGGAGGTTTTGAAAATGAAAACCAAAATATCTTGATGAACTCTGGGAGTCCTGAAGACTGCTTTCTTTGCCATTCCAGATGACTTCATCAACAAGTTATTTGAGTCATTGCCAAGACGTATGGATGCAGTCCTCCAAGCTCATGGAAGTCCAGCACCCCCCCCCAAGGCACCATGACTTGTTATTGTAACTTTTTGTGTGTTCAAAATAAAGTTTACATATAATAAGACAAGATTTTTGTCCAAGCAAAATCTGACCTGTCCGTCTTAGTTAAATTATAAAACTCAATGAATGATACAAAACTTTCTTTTGGTCTAATAAACATAATCTAGATGGTTTTGCCTTTCATTATAAGCCATTTCTGATTTCAATTGATCAACTACAAGTCAAGTTATTATTTGTTGTTCCTACAGTTTGTATAAGCGACAGGACTTTTGTCAGGGAGTATATAGAGAGGAAAATTTTTATTTATTTATTGTTTATTTGGTTGGGACAGTGCATGTTAATGAACACACATGAGAACCATGCATGTAAACACACCACTCCGGATTGTAGCTTTGGGCTAATTTGCATCCGTTGTCCCACACTCGCACTCACAAACACACTCTCATTCATCCTGATCTATTGTACATGTTTTTAGTGGTAGGGGAAACCGGAGCACCCAGAGGAAACCTACGCAGACACGGGGAGAACATGCAAACTCCACACAGAAAGGCCCCGTCCTGGCCCGGGGATCGAACCCGGGACCTTCTAGCTGTGAAGCACGAGCGCTAACCACTGTGCTACTGT
>OMNZ01028676.1:0-14909 GCA_900303255.1 Lesueurigobius sanzi | reverse complement strand
GGGGGGGGGATTAGCGAGGATTAAGTGTATCCTGAGTTGTAATAAGACCAGACACAGCATGCAGCGGTTTTTTTATTCATTTTTTCTCATTCAATCTTGAGTTTAAATTGTAAAATGTTTGGAGTACACTTTACTGCAGATTTTTTTGTTTTGACGTGGAAATCCTTGCTAGTAAGATATGTAATTCATGTAATTTACTGTACGAGACATTTTCTTTCACGAACATCTGTACATTGAAGTGTATACGGCATCATTTCCATATTACATGATTCAATCTGTAATGTATTCATCTTATTCACCTGTAGTGTTTTTGGTATGAGCACTGCTTTCTCCTTGTCAGCGCTGGAGTGTCGGTTTAATCAAATAAGGAGCTCCTATAAGCCTGTTAGCTGGATTATGCAGCAATGTTGTGACTACATACTTTGTGCTTTAGACTCTGCAAACACCGACTACTTAACATCTGAGATCCGACTAAATGAAAACGGTAAACAAGATTTGTTTTTGCTCTCTAAAGGACGCATTTATATTTAAGAGTTATTTGAAAGGGGAATGCATGACTGTATGACATAAAGAGGTAGTCTTACACTTAACAAGATGCCAACAATTTTTGGAATTTAATATATATAATACAATCGTGTATGAAAATGAACACATGAACTAAATGGAATATCAAATGTGTCATCTTGTCTTGACTTTGTTGATAAGGAGAAACTGTATCCAATATCCTTGTTTATGATTCAAAATCGCGTGTCCCATAGCCTGGCCAGCCAGACCATCTCTACTTTCTTTCTGTAAAGAATAGGAAAAGGGTGTGGGATGGTTGGCCAGGCTATGTGTCCCATAGCCTAAACCTACATTTTACTGTAGGCTAGAATAATTAGCACTTTTTTTGTCCTAAACTTTGTGCGTGCTGCCCCCCATGGCTAAACAGTGAACTGCAATTTGGATTTTTTATTTTTTAAGTTCGGCGATCTGCTAAGCGGTTCAGTCAGACCCAGGCTACGACCAGGCACCGGGCAGAGGAGATGGGCAATGCATCAGCTCTGTCGGGAAGATAGCTCCAATACCGCGGCACGAAATGTCCTGTGACACTGTATGCGCTGTTCACTGTGTAAGCTCTTTACACACAACAAAATGGACCTACGCTGATAAATCCACAAAATAAACCATAAACTAACACTTATATAGATAAACACAGTACGATGACAAAAGCAATGGAATAATTATGCCGGCCAGAATATTTGGTTCCCAGTCAGGCGTCTTTGTCGTGTCCCTCTCATGTAATTGTCTGATGCAGCTGAGTGTCTCTTGTCATCAATCACTCGTCGGCCCCTCTCCTCTTCATGAGCCCGTGCTGATGCCTTCACTGTGCCAGATACACCCCTTTATCTATAATACCCATTACAGCCCTGACACCTCTGCTGTTTGTATGCTAAACCCGCAGGCCACTGACTTGATGGGGAATGTCATACGCCCTCCCTTTTTTCCCCCGGTCTGTATGCCAATATGCATCTGTGTGTTGCTTTTGTCAAATGTACCGCCACAAACAACGCGCTACAGGAGAGTGAAGAGCGGACCCCTGGAATGATTAAATGAAATATATTCCCGTAATGATATGCAGATGAGCCGCCGTTCGACAAAGCTATTTCGCAAACAGATAAGAATCAATTCGAGACTGCCTTGAGGAATAATTTTAATGGATTCTGGTGCTCACCTGACAATCAGCACTCACACACAGACAATAATGGCAAATTGAGATGAAGCGAGCATCCCTCATATTTACATCTCTGGCCGACAGTCACGCGGCGCTCGCTCGATTGCCTGGACGGATAATTAAAGACGTATCTGATGTTTCATTGGCCCTCTGCCTCCCTGATTGCATATGTGCGTGTTCACCGGGGCAATTTTGATGGTTTTGATACGGGAGTAATTTGTTTTGTTGCGACCACTGCTATGAGGTGAATGGTGATTGTGCCGCTGAGCGAGGAGGTCGTCGGTTTGCAGGGGCGTCATGATGAGGGAGCGAGGTAGTCAGTGGCTCAGTGGTTAGGGGATTTGTCCACACATCCAAAAGGTTGGCATTTCGATACCAGCTCTGAATAATAATAATAATAATAATAATAATGCATGAATGCTTACCATTGAATCAAGATTTAATTCATGCACATTTTAAGCATGTCCTCTAGTGCAGTGGTTCCCAACCTTTTTTGACTTGCATACCCCTTGGGCCTTTCATTTATCCTCAGAGTACCCCCTGCCTCAACGGTTTTGTTGATTTGTTCGAAAGTGAATGACTACAACTCACATTTGCCAGTTAAAAGACGTACATATTCTCAAACTATCACTCTTTACAGTTAAATGTTTTAAAATATAGCTTTTCTTTGAACCTAATCCTCAAAAATACTATTCAGTTTCATCTTTCTTTTTATGTAAAATTATTCCAAGTACCCCCTGCTAAGTTCTCGCGTACCCCCAAGGGTCCCCGTACCCCTGGTTGAGAAACACTGCTCTAGTGTGTTACCATTTGAGGTAGGACTGAAATACACTTTGCTAAATTAAGAATCACATGCCTTTCAGAACATGGTTGCTAAATAAACTCTTATGCTAATTGTAAGCATGTGACCATTCAGACTGCGATTTTGATTTGATTGTGATCAACCTAGTTGTGCAACCCTAGTGCCTTTGGTAGTCCCGGGCCTGGTTAAATGGGCAGAAAAGAGTTTCCAACATAAATCTTACCTTATACTGTATGTCAAAATAATAATTGCAAATTACAACACACTAAAAGGTTGGTAGGTACAATTGGTGATTTGTAACCAGCTTTGGCCTGTCATACTGTCCTTGTATCTTTTGGCATGTCCCACCTAGGGCTGGGCCATATTGCATCATATATTGGGGTATGAGTTTTGGATATTGTCATAATTTTTGATATCATTGTGGATGCGATATTATTAGCATGTGCACTCAGCTGATTTTGACTGAAGTCAGGACCAGCGGCAGGCGGAGGTCACAGCTATATACGCTCAGCTCCACTCAGACCAGCACTGACTGTGGAGGCTTTAGGGGCAGGTGCTTAAAACCTGAAATGAATTCAAGGATGTATGTTGCTTGAGAAGATCAAATTTGCAAGGAAATTAACATGGCGCTAAAAGTACAAAAAGAACAAAATCCCAATAGGCATAAAGCTGGGATTTTGAAATATTTCATCAGTTCATCAGTTCATCAGATTTTGAAATATTTCATCAGTCAATTATAACGTCAAATATATCGTTATTGTGATATTTCTTTCTTATATCGTGATATTGATTTTAGGTCATCACCCTGCCCTAGTCCCACCAATAGGAGAGGTCATTGCTGTATATTTGCAGCTCCATCAGTCTACCCCAAGACAGGTGTTGCTGCATCTAGCTTACTAGTGTGAATAAGGTGATGCAACATGCTTTGACTTTCCTGAAAGGCATATAAGTGTTAAACATTATTATATAGAGTTTGGAAATGTGATGTCATATCGCAAAGCATTATGGGAATAGCAGAACGTTTTTCCATAATAAACTAATGGGAGGTTTTAAAAGGTAAAATACTGGAGTTATCGTTCATATAAAATCATTCTGATGACAGTGAGTTAGATCTATTTACCAGCAGTGACTCAGAAGCTAACGGAGTTGTTCCACAGCTCTTTTCCCCACTTTTTATTATGTTTCTTGCCAATGTTAGTCTATGGATAATGTTTGCTAGTAGCTGCAAACATGGCAGATTTCCATGGCAACAGTGGGTTTTACCGAACTCTATAGGCCCAAACTAAAGGGACCTCCATAAAAATGACTGCCATCAATTGTTAATATTAACTATATTGGTGACAGTGGCGCAGATGGTAGAGCAGGTCGTCTCATGATCAGAAGGTCAGGGGTTTGAATCCCGGCTCGATGGTAGAGTGGGTCGTCTCATGATCAGAAGGTCAGGGGTTTGAATCCCGGCTCCTGCAGCTGCAGACTGTTGTGTGTCCTTGGGCAAGACACTTCACCCACCGCCCGTATGAATGTCGTGTGAGAGTGACTGGTTGGTGGTGGTCGGAGGGGCCGATGGCGCAGACTGGCAGCCTCGCTTCCGTCAGTCTACCCAAGGGCAGCTGTGGCTACAATTGTAGCTTACCATCACCAAGTATGGAGTGTAGCGCTTTGAGAAACTTGTGACACCGGCTTGTAAAGCGCATTACAAATGTAAGCCATTAGTATTATTATTATATTAGACACTTTGACACACTGAAGAGAAAATGTACCCATTTGTACACAAACTATCTTTTATGATTTAAAATGCGACACTTATTGCAACTTGCATAAGAATAGTTCAAATCTGTTGTCTCAGTTTTAGAGAATGCGAGTTGTCAGTTGGTAAAGAGCCTCAAGAGCCTGGAAATGACAGGTTGAATCTTGGAGCAGTAAATTTAAACATCTGAGTGAAATCTTTCTCCCCTCTTCCATTTTAGCTGACATTTCATATGCAAATTGAATTTGTCCCATTCTGGTTTCATGTGAGAGTGAACGCTTGAGTCAGTCCTGTGGCCACCTGTCCACCTTAGACCCATAGTTGCTGGTATCAACCCCAAACACCCACAATCCCAAACAGAAATAATGAATAGAAGCCGAGCAAACGAGTTGACGTGAGCTTGTCATGGGGTGCTTTGCAAGTTTGAATTTGAATATTTTAGACTTTAAAATGAGTGTGTTGGCTTTCCTGCAGCTTTAGTCCAATGAATACCAAATAGAGGAGTTGTTAAGGTGTTCGACATTCTGCCCTCAGGCGTGGTTAATCCTTAATAACATTTTGTTTGACATTATTCAACTAGCTGAGCAGATTTCAACGATCATGTCAGTAGCATCAGTAAAGTAGTAGTTGAAGTAGTACTAGTAGTGAAAGTGAGTCACTGGCACTACAAAAACTATATTAGTCGTATTACGGTAGTTGTAGTGACAAGAGGAGAAATTAATGTGTGCTCAGTCATCTGTACTAGGTTGTTTTAGTTTTGATACACAGTAATGTCTCAACATCAGAACAATCAAGTTAGGTTAGGTTAGATAAACGTTATTGTGCCCAGTAGGGAAATTTGTCTTGGGCTCATTGCCCGCAGCTGCCACACACACACATCATACAAATACATCACAGGCTCAGAACAGATACGTCAGTAAGTTGCTCAGTACATCACAGATAGGCAATACCAAATCAGCCGTTAAGGCCGCATCTCTACTTGTTCCTTTTGTTTAGGAGAGACACATTAGTTAGATAGCTTAAAATCTCAGTAAGAACAATTCAAAGCAGCTACAGTGCAGGAGCCCGAGTCGCCGCCGTGCAGCGCCCCCGGAAGTCACTTACATTAAGTACAGATGATGGATGAAGAAAAGTTTTATGGTATTTCATCATTCAGTTTATTTCTATTACAATTTTATTTCAACAAAAAAGCCACTGTTTTAAAAGGTCTACTTTGAACGTATTTATTTTTTCAAAAAGGAACTTTGTTAGTCTTCAATAGGGACGCCTCTCAATGGGGATGCTAATGCGGATGCTTAAAAAGCCCTCACAAAAGCTAATATTCTGTTGGTCTAAGCTGCCATAGAAACACGCTGGTGCAAAAACGCTGGTGCTCTTTTTTTGAGAGGCCCTATTAACAGAACAGGCTGTATTCAAATTGCCTTCGACTCCCTATTGGCACTACTGTCATTGTGAGTGAATGCGGCACCCAATCTGCAAAATTCAGCAGTCCATAAAAGATAGAAAGGATACACAGATGTTACGGTAAAATGGTGAATAGCTCCATTCTGTTTTGCATCCCACACGTGTATTTAACTGCATTATATGCTTTAATGACCACTGGTGACCGCTGGTACACATCAAGTATTTATTTATGGCATTTAAACATTTCTGGGTAAAAAAAAAGAGATATCTGTGCTTCTGATAACAAGTATGAGGACACTCCAAATGCAAACAGCATTGATGATTTCAACACTGCTTCAAGGTTTATTGCAATAGCTTATTGTTTATTTGGTGTATACTGTGGCAGAGTGGTGAGCCCCATGCCCCCCCACCCCCCCAGAAATATATTACTCTAAATCTAGTATTGCAAGTGATTGTAAGTGAATATTTGTCTATAAAAGTAAAGCTATAAATCTGCCTTCCAAGTGAACACCAGAAAATGCGGTCCTCTCATTACAAACCTTCAGACACTCTTTACACACATGAATATTCCACCACAGGACATTGTGTTTTCATGAATCTGAATTGTAAAAAAATCCAAAAAAGTCTCTTCCTCTTGAGCCTTGAGCTAAACCAGATTTAAAAATGAGAAAGACCAGAGTGACTCAGGCTTAAATTATTCATAAGAACAACATCCAATTGTTTAATTCAGCAGCATTGTTCTCATCTCGGAGTCTGAGCTGTTACGGTGCTGACATGCCTCTGCGTTGCCTCCATGGCGGTTGCGCTAAATTAACGCCATCCCTTGTCACTCAGGCTTTGTACTTGTTTTTGTATTGAAATCCTTCTTAAACATGGTATTTCCTCTTCTTCAGTGGGACACCAGTGATCTCTACTCAGCATCAATATTTAGATCCCCCCCCTGGCTTCACTTTGACCACAAATCCACTTCTACTCTTTAAATATTGATTTGTAAAAATGGGGTCATCTTTGAATTTGAGAATATCTTCCAAAGGCTAAAAACAACATATTGTGGAGACTGCTTTATAATGCATGACAGTTATGGACCCTTTTAGTGTTTGTCAACCAAAATCCAAGGCATAGTTAAGTCTTTGTTATATACCGCCTTTGCTGTGCCCGATCCTGTCAGATCTCAGAAGCTAAGCAGGGATGGGAGAATGTAGTGTGTAAGGGAGTGATTGATGGTGGTTGGAGGCACAGATTGGCAGCCTAGACTTAGAAAATTTTCACAGAACTTTCTATCATCCAGACAAACTTCCAAAACAAGTAACAACAAATTTCATGACATAGCATGAGCTCCTGTAACTTGTTGGACGTGACATCATCTGCCTACCCACTACAGTATATACAGTTGTGCTCTAATGTTATAATCATTAGCCAGGTATGTAAACTTATGCATTTCATAGAATATGAACACAAAAACCTCTATTTTATTCATGGTTAGAGGTTGCGTAAAGCCATTTATTGACAAAAAACTTGCTTGTTTACGAGAGTGACAAAAAAAAAGAGTACATTTAAAAGGGTATGTAAACTTTTGAGCACAACTGTATTTCAATGAATGAATGAATGGAAATTTGTATTTCGGCTATTTCAATTATCATTAGCCATTTGTCATCAAGTATCTTATAATAATAATAATAATGCATTGGTTTTATATCGTAGGGAAATTTCCTCAGTCTTCATCTGTAATCTGTACTGATCTTATTCCAAAGATCGTCATCAGCTACTAAAGACTTGAGCACGCTGTGGGACTCTTTCAGAGTGAACCAGCAGGAGGAGTTAACCTCTAAGTCCCTCCTCTCTTGGTTCTAAAAGTACCAACATCTAGCCTATTCATACTTCATATGGCTCGTTATCGCTCTATTGTATCATCCTGAGGTAACCTACAATAGAGCGAGTCCCACAGCGTGCTCAAGTCTTTAGTAGCTGATGACGATCAGCTACTAAAGAACTAAACGTCCTACACTTCAACTACAGAGTACAGAAGGCTGAAGAAATTTTGCCTACGATGGACAACTCCTGTACGACTGACAACCTATACAAACGGATTGGTTTTATATGCTTTTTTGGACACTCAAAGACAATTTACATGGCATTATTCATTCACTCCATACTTGGGGGTGCCAATCTGCGCTATCGGCCCCTCCACCACCAATACTCGCGCACACAGTACATTCACACACACTTCCTGGCATTTCCCCGGCGGTCTCCCATCAAAGTACTGACCAGGCCCTGCCCTGTTTAGCTTCCGAGGTCTGCCGGGATCGGGCAGAGCAAGGGCACTCTGGCCACAGTAATCTAGTTGCTATTGACAATTTGGGCAACCTCTGGGCTGGGGCTGTAGCAGAAACAGCACCTGTTCGGTCTTTGGAGAAAAAAGAAACATTAATTATTTTGTGTGTTAATCGGTACTGGACTGAAAAAGCATTTATTTTTGTACAGCTATATTAGTCAAAAACTATATTCAATTGTTTATTCAAAGATTATTTCATCAAAAAACGAGATAGTGATGAAATGAAACAGTTTTTTTTGTTTCTTCAAACTGTGATCATATCGCTGTACTGCAAACTTAGTTTGAGTCACGAGAAATGATATGGATCTGTAGGAAAAAAAATCATTAAAAATGTGGCATAATAAAAAATATATATTGCAAACTCAACCGGCAGCCGCGTGCACCGCCATATTTCCGCCAGTGAGCTAATCTAAAACTCAAACCTCATACACTTCTCTGTTTATGCCACTTTATTACAGGAGAGATTTATGCGTGGTCAGAAGCATGTCCAATGTCTTTGGATGCGGTGGCGCTGGTGAAGGGCTCTGACAGACAGAGGTAATGATATTCTGATTGGGAGGAGGGGAAGGAGGGGTGCAGCTTGTCCGGCTCGAGCTCAGATGGAGAAGGAGGTTTGAGTGGGAGAAGCAGATGTTGGACTGTAATTGCCTCATATGAGATGATGGATGTGTTGAAGTCCACTGTGGAGAGGAGAAGAGGAGCTGAGGAGCCGAGACCATACCAAGGTACAAAAAGTTGGGAGCTGTAAGTGCTTATATGCTATATTTGGTTATTTGGGAAGATCTTCATTTTGTCCTAGTGTAGACCAGAGGGCTGTTTCATAAAGCTGGCTTACTCTGTAAGCTAGGCTTATTTGGCCAAGTCTGGCTTATTTTGTTGTCATTTCTGTTTCATAAACCAGGCTCACTCTAAGTCAGAGAACTTAGCCTGGTCCGGACCAGGCTAAGTTCTCTGACTTAGTTTGACTCTTTTTAAACTCTGCACTTTAATCAGACACTGATGATAAAAACACATTTGTTACTGACGCTAATGTTTTAGTATTAGATCATTGCAACTATATTTAGAAATAAATATGTATTTCATTGGCACAAAATGTTGAGTAAACATTATGGTTTATTGATGGGCTCATTATCATCATTAATCATCCATATTTAATCTACATTTTGTTATTTGTCATTGGTTCTATAATTACTTAGTCCTTTATGTTAAGCACAAAATCTGATTGATAAACGTCCTGACATGAGGAGCACTTTAATGTCTGGGTCAGACTGGGTCTAAGTGTCTTCAGTGATGGTAAAAAACCTACAACAAGCATCGCGTGGTAACGCAATATGAAGTTCGCCCGTGCGCTGTTTCATTATAATACATCCCTACTTTCCTCGTGTCTTTTTTTTTTTTTTTTCGCGGTGTCTGTAGCTCTGCCCGTCTTGTGTCTTAAAGGTATTTCCCCCCTGGGCTTGCGTGTTGTCGGCGTATAGTCTTGCATTGACGCTCAACGTATCTTGGCTCCTCTCTTATGGGCTGCCCGCACACTGCGATAGCCCGGTTTATTTAGTTGGACTGGACTGAAGTGTGACTTCTAAAACTCTGAATGAGTTTGGTGAAATGGACTAAGCCTGAACTCATGTGTTTATGCTTAGATAAGAGAGAAGTCAGGCCGTAAGCCTAGCTTTACTGAGCCAGTTTTATGAAACAGCCCTCTGGTTAAGTCTCGGTTTAGACAAGGTTTTGATTTTATTTAACACTGGTTTTATCTAGATTAGGGGCACCATCCAAGTTTAATTGCTGCTTAGATTTATAAGGACTATACTTCAATTACTTTGGATGCCTACAGTAGTCAATGTACAGTCAAATACAAGAGACTCCCAAACAGTATGCCCTCCTAGCACAAACTCCTTAGGACGTTTTTCATGGCTCTGTTTACATTTGCTCTTTCTTCAGGCAGAACATTGTTCATTTGGCCCTTTGCGTTTCCATGTTTGACCTTCTGATGAAACATTTTCAGATACACCTAATCTACATTATCGTTCTTGCATAATCAGATCTAGCACTTGGAAATCTTTTCTGTGGCATCCCTGTAATTTCCAATTACCTGGAATACCATGCTGTCAAATAAGAAATGTCTATAATCAGTGTGCCTTGTATTCATTGGACAAGCCATTTAAAACTAGTACAAAACATGTCTTTTCATATAGTGTACTTCTTCAATAGCCTATGAGTATGGATTATCTACACAATACTTTAAGTAAAGTCAAGTGGTACACAGCTCTGGGAAGTTATCGTGTACAATATTGTTGTTGCTGCTGGTGGCTGAGCTCGTCCTTGGCCTTTAGCGTCTTCTGCAACATCTGCACTTTGTGAAGCTTTTACGCAAAGTGACTCATGAATATGAGCACATACATTTTTAACCAGACACTTCTGTGATGGTCTAACCTACTAAGTACAGATGAAAAAAGTGCTGCTGGAAGCTGTGAGTATTTTTGCTTCATGCTTTCAAGAGTAATTTTGAATTGGTTATGATTTTTTTGTTATGTGTATAATAGTTACATAAATATGAATATTTAAAATAATGAATTATTATTTATGATTATCCTTTCATAATAATGTTGACTTCAGCCCCAATAAGTGTAAATCAATGAAAGAACAGCAAATCACGCAGTGGTACATTATCAAAGCATCTCTATCTATCTTTAGTGCATTGATTTTCACCATTTCAATTTCACCTTTGGAGTCGGACTCGTTGCAATCGGACTGAGTCTGCATAGAGCTACTGATAAAACAAGGGCGAATCAAATTTCCCAGGCTAATTTTAGGCATATCCTCTGACCATAATGGCATTTCCTTTCAATCAAGACAGAGGAAGTGGAGACACAGGAAGGGCCAAAAACAAAGCTGGCGGCCATTGTCCTATTTCCAAGACTAAGCAGAGGCTGAGTGCTCTGAGTGTGTGTGTGCTGGAGGGGGAGACTTTTATTGTGACAGCAGCTGCCACTGTGCCAGACAACGGCCCCTGTTGTGAACCTAAGACATGTTGAAGCATCTGTAATCTACTGGTTGATAGTAGTAATGAGATGCTGTATGTTACACTGTAGTTGTAGTAATGCCATGTATTTGTATTCTTGGCATTTGTTTTGTCTATGCGCTTTTCATCAGTCCATATGTATTATGAATTAACAATGGGCGAGGATAGCACTTGGTCCTCAAGGCGGGGAGATGACATTGCTGCAATACCACCCCTTGGTTGCTAGTGGTGACTCCAAAATGAACTCCTGCCACTGCTTACATCATCAGTGAGCAAGAGAAATAAGATTAGAAATAAGATACACTAAGTTCAGTTTTCTGAGTAAATGGATATGTTCATGATAAACTAATGAGGATTAGGTCCATGTTTTGTTATTGAATCTTATCGAACAGTGTCAAATTGTATTGAGAAGGCTCTGTGTATCGAGGTACATATCGCATCGTGACCTGTGTATCGAGGCACGTATCGTATCGTGACCTGTGTATCGAGGCATGTATCGTATCGTGACCTGTGTATTGAGGTATGTATCGTATTGCGACCTGTGTATCGAGGTACGTATCCTGTTGCCAGGTTCTCAAAGGTACACAGCCCTAACAACAACACTGAGGGGTGTATCATATTTTTAACCACGATGGTGTTTGTCTTGTAGATTTTTAGTTTGAGCTTTGATTGACGTGGACCTGGGAGAACTGTGGAGGCATATTCTGTAGGAGGGGAGACTGAGCTGCCATCATGGATTCTCTCTTGACTCTGGTTAACAATGTGAATGAGGCGGAGTGAGTCTATTATTTCATGTGTTAATGCGTTGTATTCGTTACCGTAGCCACAGTAATTGCAGTTGTCGTAGTTGTCGTCTGTGATAGCGACGGTGCCAGGAGTCTGAAGTGCTTGTCACAGTGCCACCTCAGCAGCGGCGATGGTGGGCATGGGGCATCACTAATCCCACACCAGGGAACATCCAGTTTGCACAACTCAGTCCCAATTACAGATCTTCAGTAGCACCAGAGGACAACGACCATCCAAATGTGGTGATTAGTGCGCGCTTCCTGAAGGGTGAAGAGGAAAGCTGAACACTGTTTACTGTCTGTCTGCGTGTCCATCTGCTGGTACAGATCAGAGAGAAATCCTCGCTTTTGGAGACTGCTTTGGATGCTGACTAAAGAAGCAGCGTTATAGACCGCTATTGCCCACTTTGGAAATACTAACATGTTATTAGAAATGAATAAATATAAATGGTTTTAGTGGTACCAAATGTGATGATTGTGATGAGCTCAACGCATTTTTTGTTTATTCATTTAGCCTTTATTTAACAAGGACAGTCCAGCTGAGATTTGAGAATCTCGTTTTCAACCTGGACCCGTCACAGAGAGCTGCACACAAATGGTTGCAATGTGTGTGCATTGTAGAGCTGCAGCAGAGGAACATACCACAAATTACATTACATTCTGTACCTTTTCCCCCCAACAACAGAATAAAACAACACAACAACAAAAATGAAACGTCAAATAGGACAAACAGTGTCCACAGACTAAACAACTAAACAAGACAAGATTCCTCACTGCAGGCTCAGAGTGAATAATCATCCAAGTGATTATATTCAGAACTAGTCATTTTGTGTGCATATTTCCTACACCTCTTTCTCACTCTGAGACATCTCGGAGTATTCTGCAGCTCCCTCATTGACAGACAGTGTAATGATGTCGTGTGAAAGCCCCTCAGAGGTGTCATGGCGGATCTTCTTCAGACGTCAACCTCCTGCCCCTGTCTGTGGCCTCTCTTCTCACCTGTCTGCTTCTCTTTAGTATATATATATATATATATATGTGTGTGTGTGTGTGTGTGTGTGTGTGTGTGTGTGTGTGTGTGTGTGTGTGTGTGTGTGTGTGTGTGTGCGCGCAGTCTAGTTTTTTTTTTTTATTGTTTTGTCTCTTCTTTGTCACTCAGGTCTGGCCAAGCCCATGGGGTTGGTGGAGGGTCCCGGAGGTCTGGGGCAGGGTGGAGCTGCTGCCACTCTGGGAGAAGACAGTCACGATGCGGAGGGAAAGTACGAGGAGTACGGGTACAACGCCCAGCTCAGCGACCGCATCTCTCTGGACAGGAGCATCCCAGACTATAGGCCCAAGAAGTAAGTGTTTCTTCATGACACTTCTTTTCCTGGCAAATACAGCATATAGGAATAGGCAGAGATAGTGTGACATAGTTATACACACTTGTAGATTGTCGCCTTGGTTGTTTAGAATCCAAGAGGCCTCTTTAATTCTACATATCTTTCTGGTTTATAATTATCTAGTGGGGACCTGCCATTAACTCCATCCTGTTATTTTACCTAAAACCTGGTTCTAACTTAATGACCTTTTCGCGCCTGGTCAGCAATTGGCTGTTTTCTGACTTGCACCCATATTTTTTTACGTCTGTGATTGTGCTCTGGTGTCTGCGGTGTCTGTAACGGGCTGGTGACATGCAAATTGATTTCATGCTGTTGGCAAGTTGGGTCATGTTTAAAATGGATAAGGTTTTAACTCTTGCACACTATCACTCAGATTCAAAACACTGTCACTAACGCCGGGTGATTTTTACCCGAGATAATACACCCAATCAAAAGTACTTGTCATCAAAATATATCAAAACATGACAATACATGACACATGTGAGTAGTGTTCTTTTAGTTTAAAGTGTGTCATGTCTAACAAAATGGAAGAAAAGCATCATGAGGGGACAATATAAAAATGCTCCAAAATTACTGAAAATTTTGGGAACAAAAAATTCCTAAAAAAATAAAATTAAAAAAATTATGATGGAAACTTGGTTTTTGATCCACCCATCCCTGGGATATTTGAGACTTCCCTGGTGAAGGCTCAGTTTCCTTCACCAGTGTAGAATCCACCTGAAACCTACTTTACCGTCTATCACTATTGCTGAAGCTACAGAGACCCATGACACTCAGATAAAAGCAGCATAATGAATCACATACATTTATTTGCTCGGGTGATAACAATCCGGCAATAGTGTTCTAGGGTTTTTAAATACTTTGTGTGATGCAAATTCTCCCAACAACTGTTTACATCATCCTGCCCAGGAGAAATTAGCAATGATGCTATAACCAGACATAATGCATCTCTCCTGCTAAAGGTGAATGTATAGTCCACTGCCCCTGTTTCCTGTTTCCAATAAATGAACACACTGATCTTGCACAAGTATCAGCTCCACACTGCTGTATTCTCTTCTAACCTTCTATCCGCTGAAACCAAATGGCCCTTTGAAAATCTTTGCAACAATGGAAAGCTATTTTCGACATTTCTGCTTTCTACATTTTACCTATTCCAATTCAGATCATTTGCTTGGGACCACCTGTATGAGGCTGCATTTATTGATCACAAACAACTCTAATATTTAGCAATATTTGAAAGAAGAGATTCAAGATTCAAGATTATTTATTTGTCAAACCATTTTAATGGTTCGAAATTATGTTTCTCTCATCCTTGATTGTGGAGCGGGGGAGGGGAAAGAGGGGAGGGAGGGGAGAGAGTTCAGCTTCCCGATGGCCCTGTGTACAAAACTGTTCCTCAGTCGACTGGAACTGACCCGTAGATTCCGCAGTCTCTTCCCTGAAGGCATCACCCTGAAGAGACTGTGTGATGGGTGCGAAGGGTCCTTGGTGATTTTGATGGCTTTGCGGGTGAGACGGGTGGAGTACATGTCCTTAATAGAGGGGAGAGGGGCTCCACAGATCTTCTCCGCTGCTCTCACGAAGCGCTGGAGGCTCCTTCGGCAGGAGGCAGTGCTGGTGCTCTCTATAGTCCCTCTGTAGAAGTTGGACATAACAGAGGCTGGGACTCTGGCTCTTCTCAACTTGCGGAGAAAGTAGAGTCGCTGATTACTTTTCTTGAC
>OMNZ01028665.1:0-12531 GCA_900303255.1 Lesueurigobius sanzi | reverse complement strand
GGTAAGCTACTATTGTAGCCACAGATGCCCAGGGGTAGACTGACAGAAGTGAGGCTGCCAATTTGCGCCATTGGCCCTTCCGACCACCACTTTAAAGTCACTTTAACTTATCGAGTTGTTTTAAACACATTTAAAAGGTTACAAATCAGTCTCATCATAACTCTGTATAATTGGAATGAAAAGCTAAAGCCGATTAGGTTTAAGATAATGTGAGTTTTCTGTCAAAAAAAATTGATATATACATTTTTTTTTCAACAGCTCTTTAAAATGAACGGATGCCAAAGAAGCTATAAATCCTTGTAAAGAGCTATAAATCCCATCACACCCATCAACAATAATATTAGATCAATAACAACATTATTTAGCTTGTAGAAGTTGTGCTCAAAAGTTTACTGGCAGAATGTCATGCGTAAAGCCATTTATTGTAAAAAACAAAAAAACCTGTTTGTTACGCTGTTCAACTAGAAACTAGCCAAATGTCCCCGATCAAAAGTATATTCTGCATCTTGAAACAAACATCAATTTTTTCAGAGAGTCCAATTTTGTCAGAGAGTCCTGTATTTCAGCTGAAGTGAGTTTTTCTTTGCTCCTGAACAATTTTCCTGGCAGTTGTTGAAGGTCATGTAAACGTTAGATCAGGGACATTTGAGTAGTTTCTGTTGCATTATGATTTCAAGAGAATAAACTCAGTTCTTTGGCAATAAATGGCTTCACACAACCACTAACCATGAGTGGAATAAAAGACTTGTCTTATCATTCATATTCTATGAAAAATGGCCAAAATATTAAAAGGGTATGTAAACTTATGAGGGGAAGGGACTGACTGTTGTTGGTGTTGTTGGTTAAAAGTTAAGATCACATGAAATCATCTAAATTATTATTTACTGTTTTTTTAATGTTTAATTACATACGGGCAATGTTCAGATGAGAAAATGTCATTAACATCTTCTCTCTGGTGTAAACCTTTCCTTTAGTGTAATCCGCTTTTAAAATAACATTACAATATCCCAGTCTGGTGCATAAGTAGTTGTGTGGTGTCAACAGTATCAAACAGGACTAGTTTGCTCCTATTCACTCGGCCGTACTTAAACAGTGATCTGTCAGCTCACCGAATCATTACAGCCCAGTGCTCAATGCTGGTGTTACGGGGCTAAGCTGACCTCCTTGGAATCCTTCAATGGCCATTATTAGTATTTATTCAGCAGGGAAATAAAGGGTCCCATCTGTGGCTGGGGGAGAGCAGGGGCGCGGGGGTGACAGCAGGACAAGGGGGGCTCCCGAGGGACGCACGAGTATTAACCAGTGACACATGGAGCTTGCTAATAAGGCAGCAGTGTGTAGATTGGACCGGGCGCATGTAGCAACGCAGCAGGCCACCGCAGCCACACGTGATCATGCACATGATTATGTATTTACTGAAGGAGTCCTTAAAGGGGGGCGTGTGGCAAGAACATACTCGCAATTAAACTAAAGACAATTTAAAGCCTTTTTGGAAGCAGTTCTCGTTCTGCCTCTGATCTTCATCTGGGTGCACTAAAGTATTGTTCACTTTGTAATTTATCATGAATCTTTAACTTCAAATAGAATAGTCACTGTGGCTCTATATTGATGTTAAAATAATAATAATAATAATTGAATAAAAAGTGAATGTTTAATCTTTTGTTAATTTATAAAGACCAAATTCTGATTCATGCAAAAACGAAACAGTCTCTGCTATAACTCCCACGCTTCATTAAGGATTTTTTTTTAATCATTATCATCATCTTTCGCCTAGCCTCAGGACACATTTCAAAAGGCTGGGGAAAAGGCAAAAAAGAAACCAACAAAACTCCAAAAATAAAGTGTACAAGACCAGTAGTTTGCACCACGAGCTTGATTGTTATGAGATCTGAATTTTTGATCTTATGAAAAGCCATGTTGAAAGGCTTGAGCCTCAAATCCATTAGCAATCAGACATCACAAGATTTGTAAAAGCCTATAGTTAAAAACTAAGATGAGGGGCAGCTGAAAATTTGAAGGTGGTAGCTATGGTAACTGTCAAAATGCAGATTCTTTTGTCTTAGTGTATTGCTCATTTCTCTGTAATTCCAGGGCCGATCTACATGAAACAAAAACGCTCACAAAGTTCAACGTCTTCTCTGTCAGCACATATTAACAATTGTCTAATCGTTTTCTCATAAAAGTGTCAAAAAGTGGTGACAAATATTATAGAACATGTGCGTGATGTTGGCCTGTAGAAAAGACAATAATATGGCAGGCAGTGTTGGGCAAGTTACTTTAAAATTGTAATATATTCTATTCTAAATCTGTGCACAGACCACACACATTACATGAGGACACACACACACACACATGAAGAGTCCCACCACAGATCATGGCATGAGAGAAAGTTTTTATTGAGCCATGCCTCCTCAGACTCAGAAAGACTAAAAATCTGACTAAAAATCATCCAGTGTGTGGCCAGCTTTACACTACTTTGTGTTACTTGTGGCAAAATATGAACTGAAAATAGCGAGAGTAATGCCACTGAGCAAAAGTACAGTCAAAGATTTCCTTTCCCTCAGTCGTCCACATTCTTGTGTGTTTTGTTTTGACCCCGTTGGCTACACGAGCTTCTTTCTACAGCAGTATCCAACTTGATCTGGTGCTGCATCTTATTTGGGGGGAGTTGCACTTGTAACTCGAGTTACTTAAACTGTAATGACTATATTACCGTATTTTCTTTAAGTAATAAATTATATTCTCAGTTACTGAAAAAAGTAATATATTTCTGTGACTAGTTGCTTTTGTAATACGTTATCCTCAACACCGATGTCAGGTTTGTGAATCCAATCATTATCAAATACTCATTAAGTACAACATTAGCTTCTTAAAATTTCTTTCAAAGCCTTTTTATCGCCCATATTGGCACCTGCCCTCAACTGCATAAAGTGAACACAACCTGTGTGCGTGAGAGGGTAGTTTTACATTAACAACAAGCAGTTTTGATACTAAACAACAACTCTGCAACACCAGGGAGGCATGTTATACACGTACAAAAACTAACAAATAATAACATTTTAGATGAATTATTTAGTTTTGTTACAGCTTTGTTGTTTAGCTACATTTTGACAGTTGACTGTGATTGGCTGAAATGGTGCACTTTATCCAGTCAGCAGCAAATCTCCCTCTAAAAGCTCATCCTTTCCATATTGATACTATGCTATTGTTATTATAGGATACATCAGATTACAATTTTACAACAACTACATTGATTATTTTTCCTCCATACACATTTTCCTCCACTGTATATTATATTAATCAAGTTATTTTCTTGTCCATATGTTTAAAATACAAGTATACAGTTTACAATATATACAAACATCATGTGTCAGCTTGTTTTTGGATCAGGACAATCCCCCCCATTTTGAATAAATTAAACTCCTCGTCTCCCCAAACAAATATTGTGGTGTGTTTATTAAATTTGTAGCAGGGGCCACATCTGGTCACATGTTGAAGAAAGAGCCGAGGTGAAGGGGGCGTGTCTGATATGGAGATTTGATTGGGTGATTGGTGTCCTGTATTAATGAAGGCGTGTGGGGAGCATCTGTCACGGGTGTAATTGGGGAGTGTCAGGTGTGGACAGGGGTCACATCCAGGACCCGCCCACAACATGGATCACAGTCTGCTGGGGCTGGGGCAATCTCTGTGTCTTTGAGGTATCTGTATTTACAACAGTACAGTACAGTTCATGGGGAAACAGTGGGTTGTATTTTCAGAATAGTGTTCATCTTGTCTTCTAGTTACTTTACTATTTAAATTTTGTTCTATATCAGACAAATATGTAAGTGGTCGTGTGTTATTCATTTAATGCGAATAGCTCATCACTACTTGTCTGATATAGAAGACATTTAAACAGTGTAATTGGTTGCATTCCTCAAAATTGACTTTTTAGAGCTTTTCACCGTCTTACAATGTTGTTCTGTTTTTTGCACCACAGTGGCAGCTCCTGTTTCCCAAGCTCCTGCTCAACCGTGTAAATGGTCTCAACTTACAGTTGTGGCCAAAAGTTTACATACCCTGCCAGAATGCATTTCATAGAATATGAATGATAACACAAAAACTTTATTTCACTCATTAGTGGTTGTGTGAATCCATTTATTGTCAAAAAAACTGTTTTACACTTTTCAACTAGAAACTAGCCAAATGTCCCTGAAGTTTACATATTGTGCATCTTGAAACAAACTTTTTTTTTTTTTCCAGAGAGTCCCATTTTGTCAGAGAGTCCTGTATTTCAGCTGAAGTGAGTTCTTCTTTGCTCCTGAACAATTTTCCTGGCAGTTGTTGAAGGTCATGTAAACATTAGATCAGGGATATTTGAGTAGTTTCTGTTTAATTATGATTTGACACTAAATAGCTTCACACAACCATTAACCATGAGTGGAAAAAGTGTTTATTATATCATATTATATGAAAAATGGCCAAAATATTAAAAGGGTATGTAAACTTTTGGCCACAATTGTATATAGAGCTTTTGCACCCACATTAGGCACTTAAAGTGCTTTACAGAAAGGAAGCCATTCACTCTCTCATACATTTCATTGTGTCACATCTCAGGACACAATGAGTTGAGAATCAAATCCCCAACCTTCTGATCATGAGATGACCTGCTCTATCATCTACAAAAGCATCTTCCCTACATATGTAAGAAATGCTTTCCTTACCTTCCCATCTCCCCTCTATTGCAAAGCAACACAGCACCACGTCACATCGACATGTTTTTTCTCTTTTATTGACAACAGCGATGGCAAGCAAGAGTTTATGTGTCCAACCGTATTTCTGGATTGAGCAAGAATAAGTTGTAGCTGTTTTAGATCAATATAACATTCTTAAAGAAAAATGTCTGGAGATTTTAGTCATAGTCTTCGTCATCATTAACTGTCTTTAATTTAGTTTAGGTCTAATTTTAGTTTGCAAAAATATTACTTTGATTGAAGTCAGAACAAAATATTTACTCAATAATATGAACACTGCTTTTAAATACTTTATTTTGACATCTCACTGCAAAATTATCAGTCGGCGGTCATTTGGAGCATGTCATTATGGCAGACATGTTGTTTATGTTGTGAGTTCTACTGCAGTTTACTCGATATTGTGCTAGACTGGAGCCTGGACTGTTCCAAAGTGTACCTTTTAAATATTACTATAAGACAGCTTAACCTCACATTATATTGAAGCGGTCTCTATTTACCATTTTATTATCCCTTCCTTTGTGTTCAAAGTCATCACCACCAGCCTGTATGACACTCACTTTGAATAAAACCTCCTGAGCGGGACTCCTCATGTCAACGGTTTCCAGGTAATCGTCAAAATCCTCTGCTGTAAATGTTCACTGGGGTTTTCCTTCTATCAGGCTCCGACAGGGAGCAACCTCTGGGGAGTCCAGTTCACAGTAAGCACTGACAGCTACAGCCTTCTCAGAAACACTCCACCTTTTCAACATTCACATCCCCAGTGAGCAAGATACAGAGAAACACAATGATTGGGACAGACGCAACAAACAAGTAGCGTCGCCTCACACTTATGCATGAACAAGGTGAATATACTGTTGCTTCAGAAAGTATAGCCATATTTTATCATGTACAACTAGCACAATTCTGACTTTAAGAGTGTCACATTGCTATGCAGTATACTGCAGGCACTGATTCCACAGAACTATATTTTGAATTCAATGACCATTGTCTCACATTATGACAACAACATCTCCACTTTAGTAGCTCCTACAGACCCCAAATCTCCCAGTTTTGTACTTAACATTTTGTTCAGAGGGATATTTTCTATATATAATTCCTAGTCTGAGTAATTGGTAAATGGTAAATAAATGGTAAATGGTCACATTTATAATTCCTAGTCTGAGTAATTGAGTTTTGAACACCACTAAACTAGGTGAAATGAATTTGTATAGACTTATTCACTAATAACCCTTATATGTAGCACTTTAGATTACGGCCCGCTAACTCCTAATTCACATCTGAGTTAAAGAGTGACCATGGGGCCTGAGGTTTCTTAATTTGTCCCAATGTGTTTTTGGAGTATTTCCATGCCGAGAAGGAGGGTCTAAGGACAATTAATATTCACTCATTATCTGTTGAACCAACCTTTTTTTTGTGTGATTTTGGGCTATGCAGAATAAATTGAATCGAATGAACTACCCTGGTAATTCATGGTTAGTTACAGTAGTACCTGGGAAGTACTTACAGTAGTAACTCCTTGACACTTGTGGTGGTTCTTATAGGTACTTAAACTGGTACATTAGAGGTAGAGTAACTACCGTTGTATGTCCCTCACCATTTACAGATTGAATTACTATACAAATGCAATGGTAGGTCCTAAATAACTATAGATAAAAGTTAGTTATAATGATACCTTTGTTAGTTACAGTGGGACATTTTGAGGAACTACTGTCATATACAGAATCAGAATAGAATTTATTGCCATTGTCAATGAAGGTTTCACAGACAAGGAATTTGTTTTCATGCAACATGAAACATAAACTTGTAATACTGATGAATAATAAACTATGGGAAATACAGTATACAGTACAAATATAAAGAACTATAAGGCATGCATAAAAATAGAACAAGATTGAAAAATCTAATAAAATAGCAATTTAACACAACACAAGACAGCAGCATAAATGGTGAATTAGCAGCAAATGTGAGTGTGGACATACCACATAGTGCAAATAGAGCAGTGCAAATGGAACAGGTTATTCAGTTTACATTAGTCTGATACAGTGATCATGGGTCTGATCCCATTTTACACATAAAATGCCTTATTTTTACATGTAAATAACAGAAAACTGAAATTTTTACTCATATTTATGTCAGTGATATGCAGCAAAAGTTTCATATTGATGTGTCTTGCCTTAATGAAAAAGCTTTAAAATTACATACTGCTTTTACATAAAACCATAAACCTTCTCAAACAAATCCATCGATTGGATTTACCTGCCGTGTGCCTTGTTGAATCTGGGAGAAAGTCCATGGTGTTTTTTATTCAGCTGTTTTAGATGAATACAGCGTTTGTGAGATAATGATCAAGATTATCATACAAATGAGATTATGAGATTATGACCTGCAAAATGCTTAATACCCCGTCTTTAATACTTTCTGAACCCGGCTATGCACTTCAAGAATTTTGAGAAATAGTCCGTGGGAGCCAAAAATAGCCGTGAATACTCAGAAAGGAGAAGATCAATGAGCTGTGATTGTATCGACAGGAAGAAGAGGGAAGTGCTGCAGGTGAGGAGTGATTCATAACAGTGTGATCAAGTATTCAGATCCTCCAACCAATCTTGTGTACTCCGACCCAGTTATTTTCTAAATTACATACAATATAAGTAGAATACTGAGGTTAAAAGAGCTTCTTCTGTTTTGGATAGTTTTTATGTTTGAATGAGAGGATGAATTTGTCACCCTATATGAAATTTACAACTGTCATTTTATTTGAAATTTGTTTTCACATCACAAAAGTATACAATATGAATAATTAATTTGAGGAGTGTGATGGATGGTTACCCAAAACCCTCAAAGGGCTTAATACGTGGCAATCTCCAGTAAACTATATGAATACAGAACTTACATTTCAGTTGTGCAAAGACATGTTACTCAAGAAACCGAGATATTGAGAGATCTGTGAGGTGAGTTGGGAGTTAATTCAATATTTTGGGTCCTCTGTACAGAACACTTAGCTGTGATTGAGTGCTCAGCTCATATCATTGCTTAATACAACAGCAACATTGGCATTAATCAAGTTTGGATCTTCATGGGAATAAAACACACTTGTGTCATTGGCAAACAAGATTTTTGAGATCATAGGGCATTCTTCAGTCGTTCTTGATCTGTACTTTGTAGTCGTTTGTAACACATTCGTGGGTCTCTTGACTTCCTCGCTGAGGAAGATCTTTGGAGTAAGATCGAAACATCCGACACTTCAACTACAGAGTACAGATGAAGACTGAAGAATCTTGGCCTACAATGGACGACTCCTGTACGACTGAGAACCTACACAGAAAGATTTTTGAGAGTTTATCTGAGGCGTTAGGAAGATCATTAATGTATAACAAGAATAACAATGGACCCAAGACAGAGCCTTGAGGTAAACCGCACTGTAAAGGAAGGGGAGGAGATTCTAGCCCATTATAATTAGTAGTTTGGTATCCGTCCGTTAGATAGCTAGAGAACCGCAGCAATGACTTATGTTTTATACCAAGAAGTGACAGCTTATCTAGAAGAATTGTATGGTTAACAGTTTCGAATGCTTTGGACAGATCAAAAAAATGTAAATGTTTTGATCTTTGGCTTTGCATATTTCAGTCAGTAATTGTTATTGTTATGAACCATCTTGTAAAGCTCAATGCATTTGATAGATAGAAGTTCTTCTTTCTTTTTATTGCTTTGTGGGGCTTGTTCTTCAGTGCCTTTGTTTCCCTCATCTACCTAGACGTTAAGCGGATCCAGATACCTTTCCTTCCCGAGCACGCTGCCTGGTGACTTCTTGTGGCTGTATCGTCAACACGCTTTAGATGAAAACAGATGACTATGAGTGGAGGAGAGACAGGGCGGTGTAAATCAGGTCTGGCTGGCTTCCTGAGGTATAGGCTGGATCCAAAAATAGAAATTTGCTGACAGAGGAAGCTGTTGCAGCTAAAGATCAATACACTCTCACTCACAGAGGTGGTTAAAAATCTCCTGGCTTGTTTTTTATTTATTTTTCAGTGATGCTTTTCTGTTGTATTTTTGACAGATATTAGCCATAAATAGGGTAATTGGGTATCAGGGTTTTTTTCAGACATAAATGTGAAGATCTCAGTTGATGTTTCCCCATTCATCTCAATGGACGCAGCCTCTGGTTTACCTCAAAAGGGGGCGTTATCCTTTTCGTTCCTCCCCTCTCTGCCGACCACCTCAATTTTAAACTATGTGGCTCTTTAGAGTGTTGTGATGTTACATGAGCCTATTATTTAGGTGGAGGTTGCATATGTCCACATATGATTCATCTGTACTCAGCCTTACTTACTCATTATTTGTGGTGTGGGTCTCTGTGTGTGCATTTGTGTGAGTGTGCTGGTGTGTGTGACGATTGCCTGTTAAATGTACCTGTAAATATGTGGGGGGTGGAGTTGGGTGTAAATTAATGATCAGTTTTTAATGTGTTTTCATCTGTAAAGCACTTTGAGCTACATTTTGTATGAAAAGCACTTTATAGATAAAGTTTGATGGATTGATTGACATGGCTGTTCTATCTATCCATCCGTCTTCTTCCGCTTATCCTCTTGCCAGGTCGCGGGGGCAGCAGTCCAAGCTGCCCAGATCACATTGCACCAGTCCCTTATGGCTCCTCCTGCAGGTGGTGGGTCCACGGGAGGACGGCCTCACGATGCTCCTTCACCTCTGGCCGACGTAACCAGCCTTGATGGTCTCATCATAAGGGACTTCTGAGCTTCTCTTGGTCTGATCCGTCACCTATAGGACCTGTTTGCCCTGGGAGACCCTACAGTAATGCCTCACACAACAGAGCTCCTAGGATCATTCCGGTGCTCAAACCCCTGCACCAGGCTGTTCCACAATCACTAAAATATACAAAATGTCTTGTACATGAACGCCACTGGCAATGAGAAATCCCTGGTTAAATAAACTTTCAATTAGGATCAGTCGAGTCTTAAAAATGACCCAGAGACCGACTGTATCACTTTGCAGCTGTTATTACTATGTCCATGAAAAATGTACAGTATGTACCAGTTTTGGAGCAACTTGAGATTTTTAGCTCTTCATCCGACTTCATACTTTTGAGGACGTTCTGTATTAGTCCCGGCAGATTTGTCGCTTTTGAAATGACTTATCACTTATTACCACTTCAGTGAAAAGCACATATTTAATGCAGTGAGGAAGAGTGAATTTCGTGTGTGGCCATTTCAATCAAAGCTGCAGACAGTCCATTCATAAATGCCCTGCAATTTTTCACAAATTTATGGATAGAAAAAAAAAAAGAGAGAGAGAATCTAGGAACTATCTCCCATATCGGTCTTTTGGCATTTGCTCAAGGTCTAGCAAAGGCTGTCTCTGAATTAATTTGATTTGTTCCAAGAATGTTCTAATTTAGTTTAGTTTATTGACTGCGAATATACCACCCGGTTCCTGGAAAATCTTGTCGTCTGTTTATATTGATGAAAAAGACTGCGCTGCTGACACTGAGCATCAGTGAGCTTGCATTTGCTTCTATCCGGAGTAAAACAGTCTGGTACTCCTCCAAACAAAATTAATTTCCAGGCTGAGCTAATAAGCTCTGCAGTGGTGTAGTAGAAAGTAGGTGTTTTTGAAGAGTCTATAGTTAGGAATTATTTGGTGGTAAGTATAGGTAACCATAAAGATGCTGATTTTGACTTATATCTGTAATTACTGTATATAACTATTACACATGGAACAAAAACTTGCATGAAGTTCAATGTCTTCTCTTTCAGCACACACATATTTCCTAATAAAGATTCAAAAGTGGTGACTGACAATATAAAAGAAAATCATGTCCAGATTTGTAGATCTAACTTTACCGAACAATGGGCCTCATTCACGAAACAAACTTATGCACAAATTTGTTCTTAAGGCCGACTTAAGAACATTTTTGGCATTCACAAAATAGCTGAAAGAGTTCTTCTGGAAGAACAAATCCTAAGAACAGTCAGGAGGACTCTTACGCACAAAAAATCTGCAGTTTTAGCATATTATCACAGTCAAAATGGATCCAAAAATTCTCAGTCTTTCAAAGCATGAGTAACATTTTTCTAAAAATGATTTCACTTAAAAATATAATTTTTGAGAGAATGAAAGTGATCAGTGGTGGTATAGAACAGAGATAGTTAGTGTAGACTTTCACAGCTGAGGGCTGAAGCTTGTTAGTTGTCACACCTGTCGTAATCAGAGGAGAGATCAGGAGTACTGCCTCATGCTCTTGTCATGCCCATATATGGAAGTTTAGACTCTAGAGGGCGTGTCTTTGTATTTACATAGTCAATATGATGTAAATGTCCTGATAATGAGGGGAGTGGTGTTCTTAGTGTCACGTTCATGAATTTGGGGCATCTGTCTTTAAGAACAGTTTTGTCTAATTAAGAACGCTTCGTGAATCAGATGTAAGTTTTTCTTAAGTTTCTCCTAAGTTGTACTTAAGAACTTTTTCTTAGGAAAATATTCATGAATGAGGCCCAATGATCAGGTTCAGTATTTGTGGATTTTCTCTTTTGAGATTTCTCTCCCATAGAGTTGTATCGGCACTTGCCCTCCAGCTGAAATAATAACATTAACCAATTCTAGTTTTTAGTTCTAGCATGACCGTGTAACTCTCCTTTTACTTGGAGTGGAAGTGAACGTGAAGACAGCTACGGACTACTTTAAAATGGCAAAGTCATTTATTTTGAGAAAAGCTTTTAGAACAGCCTATTGCTCTTTCCTTTCGAAAACAGAAGCACAGCAACAACTAAAAAGATCCATTAACTACTGCCAAACAATGCCCCAAGAAGGATGCACCAGAGGGAAATGTATTCTCTATGGAGCGAGTACTAGACTTACTCTGTGTAGATTACATGGAAAAGGTCAGGCAGCTTGTGCTTCACAGCTAGAAGGTCCTGGGTTCGATCCCCTGTCTGTCCCAACCTAATAAACAAATGATTTATGGTGTGTTTGGAAAAAAAAATTGGTATCATGGTGAGTATACTTCCTCACGTAAATAACTTTTCTAACACAAATGTTACAAATGTTCATCCATATTTCTCGTCTTTTTGACTTGATTGGATGAATAAATGGGTTATCCTGGACTTCTTTGAGTGTGATGGACAACTGACCAGTGTTGTTGGGATTACTCCATAAAAGTAATCCAACTACTGATTACTCTTTCTAAAAGTAATCTCGTTACTTATTTGATTACTGTATTTGAAAAGTAATCTGATTACTGTATTTGAAAAGTAATCTTATTACTAATTCTTAATTACTTTGGTTTTAAAAAAAAAGGATCGAACAACAGCTTCTCAGTCCTTTGGAATGGAATTTATTAAAGTGTATATGTTGCTTTGGCTGTAACTCGATTGAATAATGTTTACTGCTTAACACAAAACTAAACCAAAAACTGTATATTTCATAAACTAAATGTACAGCAGCTGCATTCAACTTTAGCACAGGCCTAAATCTTATAATGGCTCAAAATATTATTTAAAAAGTAATGAACTCATTAGTTGATAGAGTAATTGTAATCTAATGACCAGTTTTGCAATTGTAATCTCGTTACATTACTCCGTTACTAAATAAGTAATCTAATTACAGTAGTAGATTACAAAGTAAGCCATTACTCGGCAACACTGCAACTGACTGCTTTGTGTATCTGGGGCAAACCTTCTCACAAATCAATATGACTGCTGCCGTGACCTGAGTACAAAGACCTTTATTTGGTGAACATTATCAATATAATCTTGAATAGTTGATAGATCTACTTTTATTGTATTAT